>CALNHX010002791.1:0-167736 GCA_940337035.1 Agriotes lineatus
GGTATGCTCTAAGCCGGAGAATACGTTCAAACTGCTCTGGTATAGCGTAGATCAATAAATAACACAAGATAAATTATAAAAATAAAATATACTGTCTTTAACTATGTACATTGAAAGCGAACTTAATAGAACACACTGTATATTACGGACAGGGGGGGGTAGTTGCATCAACAGGGGTTGCTCCTGGACGCCGGTGGGGCTGTTACGCGGCGGCGGAGGGATTTGGTAGAATGCCCCGGCCTAGCGCATGTTACGCCTCTGGGCGATGTCCCGGAGGCATTTAAGCAAAACGTACATGGCGCGAGCACCTAAGCAGTAATGTACGGTTTTCATTGGTCAGCGCCGAACAACAGTACGGATTGCCGATAAGGTACTGATCGCGCGTACGTTGTGCTCTCAATGCTTTAAATTGAAATCCAAAAGCGTTTCTTCAGTACCAAAAAGAAAACGCGGAAAAAAATGTTTTGTCCAAGCCAGACAACGAGAAAAAATCGCTGTTCATTTCATGTTGCGCAGTCGGTGTGGAGATGGTTGTTCGAAAAAAAGCATAATATACCGAAAGACTGTCGCCAACAGCTATATTATTCTTTCAAGAATATTTTAATAGCATCATCTGCAGCTGAAGCGGATAACGCATTTGAGAGATCCACCAATATGGAAATTGCAACAAAATATCACACCTGGTTACAATACATAACCAAATATTGGACTCGTCGACAGGATTGGTTTTTAGCTTATCGCGATGGTACAACTCATGGTTATCAAACTAACAAACTTTCAGAAGTGTGTGTTCGCCTATATAAAGAATATTCGGTAACCCCACCCAAGAAAAGCGCCTTTCGGTGCTTTCCAAGTATACTTGGCCTCACTCTGTTTCGCTAGTACAATGAAATGTTATGAACCAGTTATTTATTAAAAAAAAAACAAAAAAATTTTTGCCCACGACCATACCTCAAAAGTTGACGTTGATTTCATTTTCGGAGGACCTGTCGTATGAAAACGATCCAAGACTTCAGGAAGGTTCCTGGCGACCGGAATCGTGTACACATACTAACATACGTACACCGCACAGCGCGTTTAGGCACCCCCCAATACGAGGGAGGGATCTAGTGGGCACGAATTTTAGAGATATTTGACTCAGAGTGGTTTTCTATATGAGGGAATTTCAATACTTCGTACACTTCGTGTCGAAGTGATATTGTACTCTCTCGTTGCAAAGCGTACAACGTAGTGCCCCTTGTTGATTTCACTTGTACAACAATGGAACAATATTACATTAGACGACTAAGGAATTTTTCCAACAGAAGGTGTAATGGCGAGCTCGCATCGAAGGTATATTAATCAAAAGCCTCCTACATAACAAAAGAAATTATATTAGGAATTGACAATTTCACATACAGTGTCCAGAGCGAAACCGAAGAACACTTGTTATATCAGGTTGATGTCGAAACTGGATGCTGCACATGCCCTGTTGGTCGTCTGGGCAAAATGTGTAAGCACCAAGCTGAGGATTATTGGTTTAATTATGGCCCAGAAGCAAATGATACTGATGATCGTTTTCTTATTGCACGCTTGGCTTTGAGAAAAAATGCTACAAGTAAAGAGTTTTAGAGGCCGCTGAAGATAGTTGCCGTGGAAGCGCAGGATGATACGAGCACATCAAAGTCGTTATGCCTTGAGAGTCAAAATGACGAACAGTCTCACGTTGGTATCACAGGTAACATATTATCTGGCATTGAGAGTCAAGTGTAATGTGATCCGGAAAATTCGTTTGATGAATTGATCACTCTTATGAGGGAACGTCATGAGAAATTTGGCACTTCTGCTGCTTCTGTAGTTAAGTTTTCAACGCGCCTTAAAAACATTACAACTACCTAGGAGTGCCTGGGATAGTTTTTTTAAATTCCGTGGGATGCAGTATTCCTCTGAGACGTTCTCGTGGAGCAATCAAAGTTCAGCCAACTTCCACTGCCAGAAGAAGGCTTAATGTTACCAGAGGCAGCAAAAGAATGCCGAGTGGTAGACCAGCTGAAGGAAAAAAAAAGAACAAATCAGAAGAGAAAAAAGAATCTCGCCCTAAATGTGGAACGCAACGTCGAAAATGCTAAATTCCATGCAGTGGTCATTAAATGAACGAATGAAACAAATTTTTGTTTGTTAACTTTGCTACTTTTTGAATGTTTGTCTTTGTTTAACATTTGTGTAGCCGTCTCAATAAATAGCTACATAGTTCTATTCCGTACCTATATTACCGCCCTACGTAGCGGCCTTCTCTTTACGCAATTGCATGGCACCATTCGGCAAAACGTACGTGCGGTCAGTACCTTATCGGCAATCCGTACTGTTGTTCGGCGTTGACCAATGAAAACCGTTCATTACTGCGTAGGTGCTCGCGCCATGTACGTTTTGCTTAAATGCGTCCCGGAGTGGGTCAGCCGCGCACCAGCTGCCTCGCGCATCGACTTCGGAGCAAAGGTCGTCGGTCGCAAGCACCAGGTGACATTTGTTTACAATGGCTAGCTGCTGCGAACACTTCGGATTAGAAATGGTGTTTCAAGAACATACCTGCCGGCGTAGGAAGCTGCAGGAGTTCGCGTTCGGTGAGCCAAACCGGACCGGGGGCCGCCAGACGATTTGTCGGCTTTCGCGGCTCGAAACGATGCAGCGGTCGGACTTTCGGGAAATTCGCTATTCAAGCGAATTTGCGGCTTCGACTGGATTGCGGCAGTGTGGAGATCTCTCTCGGATGGCTCCAGGAATGCTCATAGTATGCTGGCGGTGACACTTACAGGCAGGTCCCTTATCGCATAATCTCTGTATGCGTCCAGCCTGGCGGCGGCGGGCTGCTGATGACTTCCTGGTGCCTCATAATTCGGGTGAGTTAATACAGTTGAAACACGGCTTTCGAGAACGCAAATGAAATGCGCCTTCGGAATTCGGATGATCACTGACGGGACGGCGGCGGTAATCTCGTTCAGCGGATTACAGGAATGTTAGTTACTAATTCCACGGTTTCGGCCTTTAACTAACATCGGTTCGGTTACAAGGGATACGGGAAAGCTAATTAGGAGCCACGGTTTCGGCCTTTAAATTAATGACTGTGAACGGGTTCGATAAGGACCTCCAGGTTATCGGTACGTTCTCACGGACTGACAGTAACCATACCAGCACCGTAAGAACCTTTTAGCCGATTTCCCCTTTGCTTAGACAGTAACCTGCACAGGGCAAAAGGGTAATCGTCTCAGGTGGATTGGGAGAAGGCTTAGGGGAGAACCCCAGGATGGGATCTGACTCAGGAGCTGCCATGTGTTCCTTTTTATACGTTCAGTGGCTCCCGGTCGGCGGTCGTGTTCCCCACTCTGGCGGCGGGGGAAGCACTCCTGCGCGCAAACGTGGCTTCTTGCGCATCGGCTACCGGCCCGCGCTATCGCTTCTTAGCGCGGTCTTGAGATGCAAACGTTTGATAAGGCGGCGAATTAAATTCCCAATACGTTTCAAGTATCTTTACAATTTAGATTCACAAGCGAAACGTTACAGTATTTTTCATAATTGTATGTATTACGCTGATTGGTTATATGTGAATAATGTCATTTGTAACTACTAAAAACAAAAACTTTAAGATTAATTTACTTGCCAATAAAAGCAAAACCATTAAAGGTAAGTACTTCATCTACTTATTATGACTTAAGGGCGAATAAAAACATAGAAATAATGCAGTACTTGTCTCATAAAGCAGCTATAAGCACAAGAGAATTAAAAAAAACTGTAAATTGTTTTACTCTGAACTTCCCAAACAAGTGACTCTAAAATCAAAGGAAAATAGAGCTAGAAATATCGTAATGAGCCCAATAGTATTAATACAATAAAACGAAACACTTGGTTATGAGAATTACATCAATTATAAAGTTAAAAAAATACGGACGGTGGGATTCGATCTACATCACCTGCGGATGCTATTGTAACAGCATCGATATGTTGCACTGGGCCATGCAACACCACTGATACGTGTGCGACGAGCTGCTGTATTTAACAGAACGATATTGTTGAAACGTTTTGACTCTTTTGCAACATTAGCCTGTGTGTGGCGGGTCCTATTTTCGTCAAGTGTAAAGCCTGACCTATGTGCAAATTACTACTTTTATCTTTTTCTCAGTTAACGCAAAAATAAACAAAACTTAATGTTTTAAGGTACCCACTCTATATACCGTGTATCCACAGGGTTTCGCACCATGGAATCAGAACAACGTTAATTTCTCCCAAAGATCAGCTCTTGCTTTTACGAAAACAGCTTAACAACAAACCCTATTATATTTATTTTTCTATGGCAATAAACGATTAAGTGGTATTCAACTTGAAGTATGGTGTCAAATTCGAGGTTAGAAAGTTAGGTTTTGCGTCAATTTTGACACAGACTGACTCAAAACCTCGAATTTGACATAGACTTACAGTGCCACCAACATACTATTCATAAGTTGTATAACCATGACCATTCAAAAAAGTTCCATCATTTCTGAAGGCACTTTATTTGTTACTAAGAAGTAATAAAACGCAGTAGTCTTAAGACACCTCCACTATCAGCATGATGGATCCCCTCCCTGTTATTTGTTACTTACAAATTCAATTTTAATGGTCAATGCTGAGCAACCGGTTAAGTTGAGAGAAAACATGTGTTTCGTCATCTGGAGACTCTGAAACTTGACGATTTGAAGAAATCCCGAAAGGTGAGTTTTTCGTGATTACAATACTTTCTTCCTCTTTTCGACGAGGGAAGTAAAAATGAGGAGAAAAGCGAAAAATGAGCTAACTGAATATATAGAAACTGCAATAGGAATTAGTCTTACGTTATTTATGTGGATTATGAATGAAATATAAATATAAACATTGTCCAAAGTTGAACTCTATCAAATGCAAATATAAAGTTGACAAAGCAGAGGGAAAGCGATTTGTCGTATTCTGGAATCATTTTTCTCAATTTTCTCTTTATAAAAATCGAGTCTGCAGTGAATCTATTCTGGTTAAAACCTTGTTGCTCTGGATTTGTTTTTATTTGGTGGGTAATTATTGTCGACAGTATCGTTATAAAAACATAGTTCAACATATATATTCCTCTATAGTATGTAAGGTCAACTATGACCCCTTAAAAGTTTAAATAGTGATGCTTATACACCACTCGACGGGTATGTTTCTAGACTACATAATTTGTTTTAAAAGTTTGGGTAATTGATGCATCACCTGACAATTTTGAGTTTATAATTTTGATGTTCTTCATAACTCGTCTGTGGCGATACTGACATGATTAATCATAGCGTCTTGATTGTCCTTGTCTTGCATCGTTGCCTGAAGTGCCTCACCCACTTCTCTGTCGAAATCGTCTTTATTTCTATATGTACGTTTACGGACTTCTTCCTGCTTTGTATCATATTCCATGCTCTTTTCTGACTACTACACAAATTCCATGCTCTTTTCTGACTACACAAATCATGTTCTATATTGCTGGAAAGCTGCGCCCAGTACTACTTCTTTAATTTCGTTACTATATTTCTTATATTGCCGTACTCATTGTATCTGTCCCTTTCATATTCAGGCAAGAGAGATATAATTTTGTTGTTGATTTTATCGCAATATTCATTTTTTAGGGCTAAAATTTAGAATTTTGAGGGCCGCTGGTAGGATAGGAACGTAGAGAAAATCGTTTAAATAAGCGACATGCGCTTTACGCAAGAACGGACAAAACTTCAAAATAACTCGCCCCAAGAATATGGTAAGGATTATTTTTGCAGATTCTTGTTTGCAACTAACTCCGCCAATTGGCGCGGGCTTAAATGTACAAATATTCTTCTTCTACACAAAACTCCGCCTAACGGCGTGGGGCACACAAAGAATCAAAAGCAGACTAACTCCCCCATCAGATTATAGAATGCGAACAATCGTGCAAACTGCTAGCTTTCCTGTAAAAATGAGGAGAAGGCCGAAGCGCATTGAGTTTGCAAAATCCGAGCACTACCAAAAAAGTTATCGCCAACCTAACAAATTTCGATGCGCGCGAACCGGATATCGGCACTAAATGTTTGTTCACGCAGTAATAACCGCTAAGAGACTATTTACACCATAACACCCTTTAGTGGTGGATTCCAAAATTCCCTGAAAATGATTTGGCCTATTTCTAAGACGATCTAATATGCCAAATGTTAACTTCCTCTCTGTTGTAGTTCGCTCGTTAAGATAATCTTTAAAAACAGTTCTATCTCATTTAACTCTTTCAGGAAGATGCATTCTGCAAAACCCTGGAAATGGTTTGACATGATTTGTAAAATAATGCCGAATTTCAACTTCCTACCTGTATCTATCTCGTGACGATCTTTAGAAAAACACATCTACCTCATTTAATACCTTTGAGAGGATACATTCCGAAATATCCTGAAAATGACTTGATTCGATGTGTAAAACGAACTACTGTGCCGAATCAACTTTCTGCCTGCAGCAATTATCGTATTATGGCGATCTTTAGAAAAACACATCTACCTCATTTACACCTTTCGGGAGTTATTTTTGAAAAAGCCTGAAATTGATTTGACTTAACTTTTAAAACGATCTAATATGCCGAATTTCAATTTCCGGCCTGTAGTAGATTTTTTTGTGGCTATTTTTAGAAAAACACTTCTGGCCTATTTAACCGCTTTGAGGGAATGTATTTCTAAAAACCCTAGAAATGATTTCCGATCAGTAAAACGATCTAAAATGCCGAATTTCAACTTTCTGCCTGTAGTAGTTGTCCCGTGGCGATATTTTGACAAACAGATTCGTTTCATTGAACCCCTTTCTGGGATGAATTCTCCAAAACCCTAAAAATGATTTGACCCGATTTGAAAAATGTTCTAATATGCTCAATTTCAACTTCCTATACTTGTAGTAGTTTCCTTGTGGCGATATTTAGAAAATCAGATTTGTCCCATTTAACCCCTTTCGGGGATGAATTCTGCAAAACCTTGAAATTTACTTGATCTGATTTGTAAAACGAACTAATATGTCGAGTTTCAGCTTCCCACCTATAATGGTTTCCTTGTTACAGATCTTTAGAAAAACAGGTCTACCACAGTTAGCTCCTTTGGAGGGATGAATTTTGAAAAGGCCTGAAAATGATTTGACCCTATTTGCAAACAGAACTAATATGGCAATTTTTTTTACTTTCCCTAAATTCTATTATGTAACGATCTGTGAAGTAAAATTCAATCCCGTCGAATAGAGGGTAAAAAAACTTCTTTGTAAACGATGTTGTGTAATCTTCCCTCAAGTCAACCCCAGCCTGATTCAGCCGACTGTTCCTGCCCCTTGTTGATCGACATGACGAAGCAGGTTTTGACGGTAAATTGCGGTCTCTTAAATTGAAAAGAATAGTCTGAAAGGAAAGGAGTGTTCGAGCAATGAAGACTGTCTCCCCTTCTCCAAAACTTATGAAAATTGTGGCCTCAGTGACGTTTCGATGAGGAGGCTTCACCTGCAGTCGAGTTTGGGAGTCTTTACGTTTCTCAGTAGTATAATCGGTGCTCTAACTTTCAAAGGTAGGCGATTTGGAAGAAGTCTGGGAGGGTCGAAAGTGTGGAGATACTCAACGTGGTAGTGCACTGTGTCCTCTGCCTCCATCACAGTGTTAATCGACTGATAAATCTTTTCCTCCAAATGAAAGGCTCTGATGTGTGTGTTGTTGATTTCTAGTGCCTTATCATTCTTCAGAGTGATAATCACTCTTTTTAGAAGCCAGGACACAGGTTTTGCTGTTATGTTCTTGATATCGGAATATATTATGTTAGTGAGGTTAGCGATATCTGTCACGGTTTGACATAGGTATTCGTTGCCGAGTTTCAAGAGAAGTTTGGAAAACTATTCGGCCTTGGAATATCCTCTCAGGTACACCCTTATGTAAATTCAAGACAATATGTCCTTATTGTAGTGATACTGCATTTTGAAAAATCACTGTTATAACACTTATTTTTCTTGAGAGCAACTGCCATTTAAATATCATCGTCGAGCGGGTAAATAATAATACTATACTGTCTGTTTCTATTCACATTTTCAAGAAACTGTTAACGCCCCGTTTCAATAGCGCGTTCTAGCAATTAGCATCTTCTTTCGGACCACCTTATATTTAAATAATGTGAAAAAGGAATTCAGGTTTATCTCATAAAGCGTCTGACGTTCGAGATAAGCCAGCTAGGCTTTTCTGGTCGAAGCAGCACGCTTTTCCCAAGTAGGCTCGCAAGCAAATAGTCGAGTTCCTCGATTATTGATTTTTCACGAAGCACCTTCGAGGATCTGAAATTCTAGGAGCAGGCCAAGATCGCTCTTGTTTAAACAAACTAAAACCGAACGGCCGTAAGCGGCTTTGATAAGAATGCCTCTTCTAGTTACATTTTGCATACTAATTCCGATATTTAGGCTGATCCCCATGCGGCATCCTGAAAGTTATTCTATAGTTGCTCAAAGAATAACAGTGTCTCCCGTTTTTCGCTTTTACGTGCAAGCTGGCTAAAAATTCCAAAATACTTAGGCCACCTTTTGCCGCAGTTAACTGCTCTCTTTGATAGTGGCGTTCTTGTATTCTATGAAGTAGGCAGCCAAATCCTGCTTAGAAGTGCTATTTGTCAAGATGCAACATACCAGGGTCTTCACCCTCACGATTGCTGGACATAACATCGAATTACAAATGTAATGCTTTTCTCAGCATCTTATCGACAAAGGCAGTTGCCGCAAATATAATATATTCTTGCTAACGCCTTAGAAAATCAAATTGAAGCTTGTTAAATTACTCCTCCTAATCAATCAATTAATTACGTTAAAGAGTGAGCGATTAATCATTTCGAAATTGCTAAAATACGTATGTACCCCTCACTTCCGCCACCTCCTTTGGACGTTGTGCTCACATGTCAAATGCGATATCACAGTTGACGATCCTGAGTTGTAACCCGAGCTATTAATTGGCATAGTTTGTTACTATACTTATGCTCGGTATTATAAAACGTTTATTTCCTAAATAAAATTTACTTTGAGATTAAAATTAATTTATCAAATAAATTTTATTCTCTGGATAATTTGACAGTTAAAAGTCAAAATTATAGCGTCAGTCTTATTTTCCAGTCCATCCAAAGGTCAAAATCGTGTTCTATTAAGCTTCATTTCGATTGTACTAATATATTTAATAATTTACATTAGCGTCATCATGTCTTCTGTATCATCTGTGTCAGATGTAAGTTCACCTACAGTATCCAGTGTTGTAATGCCAATTTAAATATAATGGATATAGTAGCAAGATGGCCAGGATCTGCTCACGATAGCCACATTTTTGATAACTCATTGGTAAGAGCTCAATTTGATAATAATGAATTTGGTAATACGTATTTATTGGGTGACAGTGGCTATCCTTATCGGCGTTATATTCTTACACCTTTGCTTAATCCGGAAATAGAAGCTGAGAGAAAATATAACTCAGCACACATAAGAACAAGAAACCGGTGCCGGAAAATTCACCGCCAACAATTCACCGTCAACAATTCACCGCCAACAGTTCACCGAAACACAATTCACCGCCACGACAATTCATCGCGGCAGCAGTTCACCGCAAGTATAATTCATCGCGACAAAAACTTAATTTATCTGTGAAGAATTTAAAAATTTAGAAACATACAAAAAATTTAGTTGAACTTGTTTCATTTAGTTATATAAAATAAAAATTAAAACATTTTGTTAAAAAACTTTAATAAAAACCAGAAAATAATACAATTTAGAACATGTTGATATAGGAACATTATCAAATTTATATAGAAATATATGGAGTAAACTAGAATAATTCACCGCGACAATTCTTTTCTGTTGGATAATCTATTTTTGCGAGGGATCATAAAATTAAATAGGCTTTTAATAGCTGTACTTAATAAGTACTAACTATAGTATCACTGCTTATGACAATTACTGGAAGTTATTTTTACAAACTACTTAATCCATTTTCAAGGAATCGAGGACATCAAGTTTAATTAAAAAAATTATTCGTTTTTGTTGCGGTGAATAATGGCGGTGAATTATTGCGGCGGTAAATTTTTGTTGCGGTGAATTGTGGTGGCGGTGAATTGCATTCCGGTGAACTGCTGGCGGTGAATTGCTGACGGTGAATTGTTGGCGGTGAATTTTCCTAGACCCACAAGAAACAATTAAACGAACATTTGGAATGCTCAAGAGGAGGTTTCCATGTTTATCTTTGGCATTGAGAGTGTCTGTAAATAAGGCTATTCCAATTATAGTAGCGGCGTGCGTCTTGCATAATATATGCAAAAATATAAATGACTATTCAATTCACCTGTCATCTGTCAAAAAGTAACCAATGAAAATCCAGAATTCTGACGTTTCTTGACCAATCAAAAAAATATCAGTGGATATATCTTCCTAGAAGGTATTCAAGTGACTATTTTTAACAAATGCTATTTTTATTAGAAAAAGTCAACATTAGTGTTCTGTTACTATAGAAATTGCGTAGTTTGTTGCTAGATTTACTGAAAACTAATTTGAAAAAGTAGTTTAGTTCATTAAATAGTCCCTCGAATACCATTCTTAGTCAAAGTTAAGTAGATTATTTTTGTGGTGGTATCACTACTCATGTCCATTGCGCTTGGGATTAGGACTCGTGCTAGCGCACTCGTCCTAATCGTACCAAAGCGCAATGGACATTCGTGACACCACCGCAAAAATAGTCGACATAACTTTGACTACTCATGGTATTATAAGTGATAATATTATTATGGAAAATGAAGCAAATATTCAACAAATGGAAGCTAATAACAACTAAAATAATGTTCAAATGATACCAAATAATTTTGCTGTTAGAAATACTGTTATTCATACCGTATTCGAATAATCAACAAATTAGTTGTAATTCAATAGTTGTTTATTAAACAATAAAAAATATAAACATAACAACCTTATCATATTAATCTGAGTTAAAATCACTATCATACTCTTTTTTCAGTTTAAGAACTTTTTCCCGAATTTCCAACTGTAACTTCCTTTTTTCTAATTTTAAAATATCACAACTAAGTTCTTTTTCCTTCCTTATCCTAAGAATATCTAGTTTTATGTTTTCTTTATCTGCGGTATTTTTGTCAACTTTCCTGACCTTGTTCTTGTGATATGGAATTCCAGGTCTTAAATTTAGTTGATTTTGGTTCTCGTACAGCTAACACGTCATCCTCTTGTAAAATGTTAGGTTTATCTGCTTCATTTTCGTTTTCTTGGTTCATAATTGCTTCAGAATTAGGATAGTGCGCTTGAAGAAGATTATCAATTGGGGCATGATTATCATATATGTTAATTATTTCCAGTGTGGCATTTGCACCATTTAAAGCTAAAATCTTTTCCCCGATAGCATCCATTTGACCTTTGGATGAGCCACCTCCAGTTTTATAAATTTCAACTTTCTCATTGGCTTTATCTTTTTTAGCTTTCTTTTTAATGCACTCATATAAAAGTCTTAACTGAGAAACAGATCTAATACCTGTTTGAGCCGTGGCATTGTACTGATCAGCAATTGCTTCCCAGGCTTCATTTTTCAACTTCACGCTGGAACCATGTGTTTGTTTATTTTCTATAATATTGTAAAATTCTTTTATAGTTTCCAATAAGCTTTATTTTTCTTGCTTTGTATAATTCTTTCCTTTTTCACGTTTCTTCTCCATAATTATAAGGGATTATACAAGATTTATTAAAGAAACAGAAATCATATGGTTTAAAAAATTGGTGGCGCCATCTATCGCACATGAAAATGAGTAATTTCGGTCGGTAATTTACTACTTAAAATGGTTTATTTCTAGAATAGTTATTTAACTGACAGATTTGATTTACAATACGCAATTTTATTTGCCTATTAGTTTACTAGGGAAGTAAATTTACTCCACAAATAGTTATCTATTGATTTATTCATCCTTTATAATACTGGCCATTGTTGATTCCTATTTACAGCTTATTTATTTGCTAGGCAATTGTCCTACAAATGCTGTCACTTTAGCCTTCATGGCTTATGTATATAATTTATGTGTTACTGCGATTATTTGGGCTTGATTAAATGCCCCTATTATTGATAATATTTTGTGTTTTTTTTCCGCAGCCCCTTCACCTGTACAATTTATATAGATATTCAGCGAAGCAATAAAGGTAGGTGGTGCGTTATTAATTAGCTAGATTTGTTTTTGTGTTGTGAATAACGACAAGGCGTTCAATTTTTCATAATCCTACTGTTCAATTTAAAGCCTGAACCATTTTCTTGCCTAGTTCTTACACCACGCCATATTCTACTGAGAGTTAATGCACTAGCTCAGGCCGTGTCCACCCTTCGCTTAAGGGAGCGGCACACAACAGCATTTTTTAAAAGTCTAGAATAAAAACGCTTCAAAAATCTAATTATATATAGGTCTGGTTTACGAGTTAGCAAGGTGATAGTTTTAGTAAAATCAAATTTATTTTTTTGGAAATATATTTTCGCAGTGTTTGAAAAACGATAATGTTATTTACATGATAATTGCTGACTCTTTTAGTCTTGCTTATATCACACGACATGAATTGATTGAATAATTTAGTTTTAATGACGCTAAGCCTTTGCTGGAACTTAACTTCATTTAGTTTACACAGAGTCACCGGCAATGATAGAAGACCACATGACCACGTAATATCTGCAACCTATTTAACACTGTTGGAAATAACATTTAGAAAACTAGCCTGATAGTAGCAGTAGCCTGCCACATTTACAAAAATAACATATTGCTGGAAGAAAAATATAAAAATTTCTATTGTATGCACTGACAATTCAAGAAACTTTAATTTAAAAACAAAGAATTACAGTAGTATAAAATTCACATAACGTGAAAATTCAAAACTGCACCACGAAAATCAATGCTCAGCTATCACGGGTCATATGATAATTAATCATTTATGACGTTTTGTATGTTCAAAGCCGCTACTTTCGGTTGTATTTAATATAAAAAAAATGTAATTAATGAATTTTAAATGATTTTCACTTGCAATTAGTATTTATAATTGAGCAGAATTTTTCGGAAAGAATCTGTAAAAGTAAATAATTTTCTGATAGTTTCTTACGACTTAAAGTCTAAGTAATGTACAACAAAGTTATTTTATTTCACTTCTACACCACAAAGCCTTGCAGGATAGCTACTTGAATTTTAATTTTGCTCCTCTGGAAATAGCTTGCTGATGACTGTAAAGTAGAACTAATTAAGATAGGATGAAAAAGGTAGACGCTGACTAATTTTTCGTATTTCGTAAGTTGATTATAAAATAGTTGCTAACATAGCGTTTTTGGTCATCTTATATTGTACTGAATTGTATTAAAAATAACAACAATATTCTCGGTAATACTATTATTCCTTAGAATTTAAATTATAGTCGCTTTCAGCAGATGTCTCGAACAGATACATATTTATACACCTTAAAAAATCGTGTTGATTTTGTTTCCAGAAAATTTATAAAACCCCGGTTTACTTTGAAGTTGTCTCTTAAAAGCAATGCGTGTGCCAGTTCAGAAAATTAAAGTCACTCAATGACCTGGAAACAGTAAACATGGAATTTATTATACTGTACTGAAAGCTATTGAATATTCTTGTTTTTAGAACTCGTTCACATCCTCGTTATCGTATTTATTTTATTAGGAGCAACAGAGAAATGTGTATATATGTACATTTCGTCTACACCACTACATAGTGTATGACAATATGTACTGTGATTTACAACTTAATTTAGTGACCTTTTACCATTGAAAAACTATTTTATTTTCCACAAAACGTTAGTATGTAATATCTTAAATTGTTTAGTGTGGCGAAATACCCAAACAAACAGCATCAATAAGACGACAAAACAAAGAATTTTTTCAGATAAATGATCTCAACGTAATGATTTGTTACTGGCTTATATTCATTATAAATACTGCCCTTGTGTAAATAGAAGGCGTTTAAATGATGTACTTGACTTTAAAGAAACGTGTCTGGAAACACAGTAAATATTGCTACTAAGGGACCTTAGTATCAACTTACTGCAAAATACTATTGCTTCCAGGCTTTCATTTTCTAAATGTTTGTGAAATTTCGTTCAAGTACCTTGTTTGACTTATTAAAATTATTTAATGACATAGCTATTTATCGTTTTTGAGCAATAATTTTCTACATTGTAATATGTCAAATTTTTAACCTTTGCTAAAATTATCGTGATGAGAGCAAATATTAGATGACGCCCGAGCAGGGTCCACAGGGGTTACAGCGTTGTAATAAGCTATTGGAAGTATGTTTGGATTGCTTCCGCGCGATAGAGCAGGGCAGTAAGCATGTAAAACTACCACAGAGAGCAGTAATAACGTGGGGCTTTCGATTAGGGCGCCTAGTGCTTTCCTCCCCGCGAAAGAGAGCTGAGCTGTCTCTGATGATTTAGGTATAGATTCTAAGGGTCAAGTTTCACCACCGAAGAATCGGCTTGGCTTAGAAATATGCTTTATAAAAAAAATATGCCATCGAAAAATCGATTTGGCTCCCTAAGACGGATTCAGAGGAGCTTCTAAAAAGGCTCCAAACTTGAAACTCACGAGCAGGCGGCTAGTCTGGCGAAGGGCATTAGGCTGACATAGATCCGGATTGTTCTGCAGATCTCGTGGCTTAAACCCCCTTTGCGTTTTAAGTCTGGAGAAGTTGGAGCACTGGACTCAACTGCCTTTCACTGGCTAAGCATTTCGCTTTTACGCACTGTTGGCAACCTATAAGTTAGGTTATCTTTTCGTAGGCTCTGATGGAATTACCTCGTGGCGATACGTATGGGAGCACGCGCACAGCGTGGCTCTTCGCGTTTATTGTAGTTTGGGCGGCGAGGGACAGCAAATTGTGATTGCTAGAATCAGTCAGATTCTGCTGCTTCTAGTTATATATTAGTTTATAAATGGAATGATCGTGAGGTAAAATGGATAAACCGAAACAAAACAGAAGAGTGGGATCATATGCCATGTCCCGATATATAGCTAATTATAAGAATTTTGATCAAAATCATGCCAATTACTCAATTTAATTTCTAAAATACTATTAGTACTTCGTAGATGGTTCAATAGCAAATAGCTGTATACCATACTTTAGAAGTGTTAAACTTTTAACAACCGACAGATTCGAAGTAAATTGGCAAATGAACTGATTATCACATTCACCCAAAGAAAAAAGTCTGCCTCCAGCAGAAAAGCCATAATTTTCTATGGTTTTCCCATCAAAGAACCTATCGACGTTGTGTTGTGTAATATATGAAAAGAGAAGCAAACGCGATGTAATATAACATGATAATGATGGATTATTTCTATGTATAAGGATTACTTTGCACCGCATCATTCAAAATAATATTTTCCTGCTGCAAATATGTTTAGTTTTTATTCAGAAGTAAATGTTTTTTTATTAATTTCTTATAAATAAAGTGTTTTATGCAGTAATACATTTAATACATAACTTAATTATGTCTCTTTGTACTATAGCATTAGTTGTTGACATAACCTGATGCTGACGTAACTGCTCGACAACGTAAATTTTGTGCGGGGCGCTGAAATAATGCCGTGGCTTCAAGAAATTTAGCTCCCAAGAGGTCTCAGCATAAATCGTCCGACCCTGAACGTAGTAGTTCAAATATAAGCTACAAGCTACCCCGGCAGGTGCCGGCGCCAATTAAAGCGCGTAACTTCCAGAGTGTTGTCGATACTTTCGAGCACTGTGGAAGTGTCGAAACCAAGTGCAAAGCAGCGGATTTGCGTATCTACATGCAATTATTGACGGTTGATGCTTTACACTTATTGACATCTACAACATTAGCGTATTGCACTATCTCAACCCAGAAGACGTTCATAGGTACCTCCTGAATCAAATGTTTATTAAACACTTGATTTCAATTGTCAACCCTAAGTGAGTGTATCAGATTACAGTGCGAGACGTGGCCTATATTGCACGAAGTTAGACTTGTATGCAGCATAAGATTTGCGTATTAAAGACAGTTACTTTGGGATCTTTTTAAAGTTGTTTAAATATAAATACATTTCATATATTATAGTTATTCTGCTATTATTTGACTTTCAACTGCGTGTAGAAACCAGCTTATGCGTGTTGATGTATATTATGGGTTAACACGGTTGCGTTTAAGAATGATTCTAGGGTTTACTCGTAATTTCTTTATTGTTTTATGTGTGTATTTAAAGGTCAATATGTATTTGTATTACATTAATTGTGAGTTGATTGGGTTCTATTTGAGTAGAAGTTTGGAATATACTAGATGAGTTTTTCAAAACGTTACAAGACAATATTTCGGAAACTGTATAAAATACATTAAAGTTTGGTGAGGTAAGAGGAATATAGGGGGACATATTTAAACGTATGTTTTATAATTAATCCCCCCCCCCTCTCTAATTTGATGGGTAGGGGTTAACTTTGGAATTTTAAATAGTATGATACTTTTATTTATAAAATTCGAATCTAGGTAAAAAACTACGTATGTGTAAAAAACATTTATACATTTTCAGTTTAGGTTACGGAATTATGATTAACTAAATTTTGATAAAATTTAAAAAATAAATAAATTTTACGAATAAATCAAGTTCACTTATTTCAGAATTATTATTTGTTTCCATGGAGATGAGTTATTTTTACTTAAGTCAGTTTTATATTTTATAACCTAATAAATCATAATTCCGTAACCCAAAAACAAATGAAAAACTTGTTTGTACACCTAAGTAGTTTTTTACGTAGATTCTAATTTTATACATTTATCAGCTTATTTAAAATTCCAAAGTTACCCCCCACCCTTCAAGATAGAGAGGGGAGGTAAATCTTAAAAATATGTTTTTATATGTCCACCTCAACATATTTTATATTATTTTTGAGATATCGCCTTTTAACTCGCCTAGTATATTTTCAGTATTATGAGCCAGATTGGATCAACATCCAAAGCATTGTTGCATTGACTTCTCCATAACCACTACTGGAATATGGGTAAGAGGTCTCTTGCTGAAAGCTAAGCTAGCTGGCAACAAAAGGCAAATATTTAAAAAATATAAATTAAGGCATACGAGACGTCTCTTTATAATTTCAAGTCCCAACGAAGGGGCTATAAAAAGCCCGGTTACATACTTAATAACATACATACAGTCAAACGTTTTTATAACAAATTATTTACAACTTTGTGAACAAAATTCGAAGAAAATTACTGGATCTCGTCAGCGGCAAATAATATTATCTGCCGCTGACGAGCGGCAGATAATAACTTTATCTGCCGCTTGGCAATAAAGTGACAGTTTAGCATCATCAATCCAGCAGTATAATGCCATATTTTACTGCCGTTTGAAGAAAAAAATAAATACTCAGGTGTGGAACTAAGCTCATACGTAAAGAAAGTCGATTGAGAATGAATTTATAATATATTTACCTAATATTTGTCTTAACTTATAAGAGTAGGACTTGAAATTTTCCACTTTCTTCTATTAAGGTGCTGCTAAAAAGCCTTTAAAAGGTGCGAGAGCTACTGATCTAGACCATGGACTGCACTTACGGATGTAACAAACGACTTTCGACTTCCTTTGTTATCGTATAGAATGTTTCGATTTCGTTAACCAAAGTTATATTTTACAATTTTGTAATAGGCTTGACGCATTCTTATAATTCTAAGCAGTGGCCTTTAAAACTGAATTTAATCTAAATTTGTTACACACATTTGAAGAACCCGTAAATCAACAAAAATTATAGCATGGGATGAAGTATCAGTGGCTAACTCGTGTATCTCAATGCACGTTGTTTATGTAAAGATATTATGAATAGCAGTAATTGTTTTGGTGGTGCGGCTATTAATCAGGTTTTATTTGTGATCTCGTTTGCTGCTAGACCAACAATAATTTAGAATTAAGTCAAATTCTTATCCCTATGGTAACATTTAAAACAAACATCTTTCAGCTAGGGACTAGAAATCAGTGTTCTAATTTTCCGCAGTTATAAAGTGTTCACAATTGGAAAATTTTATGTATTAAAAGTCAAGCTAATTAGACTTTTAATACATCAAATTTTCCCTCCGCCAATTATAAATATCGATAAAGTATATTGACTTACCTGTAAAGACAAGAGGACTGCTCGGGCGTAATCAAAGACGTTGCCGGATTGTCCCGCCGAAGGGCCAGCCATCGTGAGGACGTAAGTGACTCCCAGAAGGGGTTTAAGGACCAGCAGAGCTTTGGCCGCCTTTCTGTACTGCTGCGTTTCTAGCGTGTTCGCCGATCGCAACTTCGTTATGAGAACCCACATGATGGCTATCAAAAAAATTGAATTAAGCGAAAGCACCACCGTTATAGGCCCCTGGAATATCCAGTCGACAGTGTGGGGCTTCATCCACGGACAGTTCTGCCACAAGTCGTTTATGCTTGTATCCGAAGACTGGTCCTGAATAGACAGAAACAATTATAAGTGGCTGTAGTACAGATACATGGTTTGAACGAAAATTAGTAGTTTATTTATGTTCTTAGGTTTGAGTTTATCAAATAATTTTCTTAGAAAACTTATAAATACTATGTTACATTTTTAAATAGAAAATTAAACTAGCTGTGCCATACATATTGCATATAATTTTATGCTTAAGCTTTAAAGGAGGCATTAGTTGGGTGTAATTGACCAAAAATTAGTATTCTTTTAACAAAAAACTAACCAGTTTTACTATGTTAGATTTTATTACGAAATACGTAAGTAATAATTAACAAATAGATACAAATTGTGACACAAATACTATTATTTCATTATCGTACGACGCGACGTCAAAAAAATTAAAGGCCTTTATCCCTGCAATTGTGTTACAATTTCAACTTCGTTTATACAGTGTGCTCTATTTGACTAATTTTATCATGTGAATATTGGAAACTGTAAGAGCGTTAAATGCAGTGATTTTGAAGGATATAGGTACAACCACAGTACTAATGTACTAAGCACGGTTATGAACAACAAAGAGTTTTAATTTTATTTTCTGTGCCACACCATATGAATATTAATACTTCACCCTTGTGGCAGCTACGAGTATTTTACTCTCTTATTTGCCTTCCAAGATTATGTTGGTGATTGCTACTGCCGTTTATAGCTGATATAAATATGTCTGTGTCATAATATACAATATCTTTCGCATAAGAAACAGCGCCAGCATATTGTATAGCTCTTGTATTACAAAGAACTCAATTTTTAATACATTAAAAATATATTTTTGTTGTGGCGAAGAATTGCAAACGGTAATGGTGCGGAAATATATCGTGTGTTATGCCCAATAGAAACATAATTCTCCATTTTATCGGTATATAGTTTACGTATCATTTCACAGAGCTAAGATGTTGTTCTGGAACGGTGACATATTAATACTTTTAATGTTGCAGTGTGACACAATATACATTAGAGAAACTTTGTTAAAGCATAACTTGCGCACATCTTACCACTTCGGTGGCGCAGTGGGTAGAGTGCCAGACTTGTTATTAGAAAGACCTTGATTTGAATCCGTAGATGCGCTGAATATTTTCAGCAGTGTACTAGGTTGGTACTGAGTAGGGTGATTATTCGATATTGGAATACAATTATCGTCGATCTGAAGGCTCTATGAGATATATTGACAAAACTATACACGTGACTTGGAAGTAGCACAACGGGCCCAACTTGAGGCCTATGGCACGTGAACTTAATTAACCCTCGCCCAATAAAATACAAAATTCAACCTGAACTCATTATTTTCGAGCTGATGGAAAATAAAGGTGTTAAAAATTTTAATTTTTGGGTTATCTTGCTTCACGTTTATTATCATGACTGAAAAACGACACCAGAAACTAGTATCTGTTACCACGATATTCATTCATGCATTCATTGATTTAACTCGATTTTCGGGTATACAATCACATCTTTCGATATTGTATTATTGATGTTTACGTCCGTGGGATGTGTAAATTGAGGCGTTGTTTCTTGACAATCTGGGGCAATCGCAGCTGGCAACAAAGTTCATGGCGATGTCTTCACACTTTCCTTGAGCGTTAATAATTGTCACCGTTTCATGCAATACGTCTCTATATCTAGTTTTTTTTCCTTCAGAGCATCTGCTTTTCCATAGTTTTTTACAATGATATATCCATGAGGACCACATGTTCTGTTCAACGAAGTAGCGTTCGTTCACTCACAATTTCGGCCGTAGTTTACGCTGTTCTGGTTAATATGTTTTATTTATTTAACATAATTTAAGTAAATAAAACGCAAGCATATTTACGCACACTGACCTTTCACACTCTACCACAAAATTACATCAAAGTATACTGTTGCGGTTTATTTTTGATATAGCAGTAGCGCACTTTGTGAATGCGAGATTGAATTGATGAAATATAAGTTATTAACGATATTTCTGCAATTTGGTCGGTGAACTGTTAACTGTTATTTTATTTTAAATATTATTCTCGAACTGGGTCGCTAGCGTAACTTTGGACCGTAAGGACGCTTCCGCGAGCGTTATTTCCACATTGACTGCGAGAGAAGGCAGCTTGTATATCATTTGATAATCGAAAATCGAGAACTGTTAGCATGTTGGGCCGAAAATAGTTCTACTATACTTATGTTTAGTTATAAGATGTGTTACTTGTATTTTTCGCAAGATTATTTATTCAACACAATTTGCATTGCTATTTAAGCAAATATTTTTGTATATTTACTTGAAGACAATTAATTGTTTTGTTAATTTTAATACCAACATAATTGAACCTTCATTTCCACACATTACATTTCAACTGTACGTATAATATTGCTCTTTGGGTATGCAATAAATTTACTTAACTTTATCTTTTATTTGAGTGCTAATTTGTACTCTTGAAGCAGTGCGCTACATGCTACTGTCAAGGTAAAACTTATTTGAGTAAGTTTATTTGTCTGATATCTCAGTCGCATCTCGTATTTGGTTTGGTAGTACGATTTGCAAATTAGTTCAAAGGGTTATTATTCAAACCTGACACCCATTTAACATCTAACATAGTTTGGTATTCAGAGTAATTAATTCATTACATAATCCATTCCTATTCTACGACTATTTAATACTAGCAATTTAAGTTTTACTTTTGGGAAAATTTCTGTGTTGTGCAAATTTCATAGTGATCATTACTTGCTTTAAGTTCTCGATAAAACAAGGACACAAAACAGTATGTGTTCCTTGGAATCCACTTATTTTACTTAATTTATTATAGTTTATCTTATGCAAATCGCCGTGTGCATCTGGTTATAAGAAATTTACCAATTTTTATGCGGGGTTGCTAGATCTCCAACCGGGCGCCTTCACAGGCGGCGGATAGGGAAATTCGCACTAGATATAAGGCGCACCGGGGAAATAAAATTCCAGATGTGGACCAAAACTAGCAAGGAACAGGCAGTTTCCAAGAATAGAATGAATGGCTCAGTAATAGGCTAACATCAAGGTCAACGGTGGCACCGATAGTCCGAGTTAGATGGATTACCTCCTGCGCACCAACACGTTCTAACCAAGCGCGGTGTGCTATACCCAAATACCCTTTAGTAAACTTAACTAAGGAATAATGTCGAGCTGTCAAAAGAAAGTACTTCAGATGAGTAGCAGTCGGCAAGACTCAGAGTCTCACACCGACAAGTCAGTCAGCCTCATGGATTCTGGGAGAGCCAGCATCTTGATAAAGATGCGAAACAAAACAACACAGAGGAATGGCACAATATACGTATATAGCCGCATTCAAAGCAGAATCCCTATCCACGGTACGTGTACTAGAATTAGAGCTAGTAAAAATTAAATGGAACATAGTTGGGCCATCTGAAGTGAGAAGAAAAGGAAAAAAGGGAGTGGAACTAAGAGGTTGAATCCTACTATAGTATAGAGAAAATGATGAAAAATGCGATATGAGGAGTTGATTTTCTTATAAACTGAAAGATAAAGCACAACATAGAAAAAGTATAAAGCATCTCCAACAGAGTAATATACCTCATTCTATACATAAATTCAAGATATAAACTAACAATAGCACAAGTGTATGCACTAGAGATAGAATAATTTTACGAAATTGTAACAAGTGCCTAGACAGATACAAAACACACTTCACAATCATAATGCGTTACTGGAACGCCAAGATAGGAAAAAACAGGGCGAAGAATAGAAGTGCATAGGTGAATATGAACCGGGACGAAAGAATAAAAGAGGAGAAATGTTAGTCGAATTTTAATGCCAAATAGCTTAAAAGCTATAAACACATTTTTCAAAAAGAAGCACCAACATAAATGGACTTGGAGAAGCTCAGATGGAAAGTATAAGAATGAGTTTGATTACATAATAACTAATAAAATGAATGTAGTGATCATAGGCTAGTCAGAAGTAGAGTCAGTATAAATGGACAGACTAAAACTAATAAATAGTAGTAGAAACAGACTATTAGATATAAGTATTCTGAAGTCTGAGCAAGGGAATCACAAAAAGAAAGTAGAAGAAGAATTACAGAAAGTAAAGCAAACAAGTAAAAATATAAACCAACTAAATCAGAAAGTTACATCAGCAATATTAAACAGCATAAAAACCATATCACCTAATAATAGTCAATGGACAAATAAAATAAGCACACTCAAAGCTTAATGGAAAAACTACGAAAAATGAGAAATAAAAGCAAAGGGAACACTGCTGCATACGCAGGACTGGAAAAAAAGGCGTTCAGAAATATAGAGAAGAAGAAAGGAAAGCTATAGAAGGAAATAAAGGTTTAAAAGTTTTGAGATCACAAACATTAAAAACCTACTGCTATAGAAACGATAAATAGAAAAAAATATTAAAACAATTAAAGAGTTTTACACTAAACTGTACAAAACTATAAATACATAAAATAAAAGTAGGGGCACAAGACCATGAAAAATACAATATCTTGGTTCTGAAGAAATACCAGACATAAATAAGCAGGAAGTATGGAAAGCCTTCGTCAAATCAAAAACAGAAAGGCACCCAGAGAAGATCAAATAATAACGGAATATATTAAAAATGGAGGGAACCTGTTGCTGGAAAAAATCTGTACATTCTTCAATTTGTGTATTGAGAAGGAACTGTGTCAGATAAATGGTGCAATGCAGAAGTGATATAGTTGTATAAAATAAGCGATAGAAGATAATTGAAAAATTACAGGACGATTAGCGTAGTCTCTCATTTGTACAAGCTATTTATTAGAACTATTACCAACCACGGGAACAGGCAACCTTCCGAAAATGATATAGCACAAACGAACATTTAAAAAGCATTAAACTACTAATCGGAAAATGCTATGAATATAATCTGCCCCTGGTTATGGCCTTTGTCAACTATGAGAAAGCTTTCGACACTATTGAACTACAACCAGCTTTTGAAGCATTAGACAACACAACATGCGAAAGCAGACGGCACAGCAAATAAAATTAAAATGAAGAGAAGAGTACGCCAAGGAGACACCTTCTCTCCCAAGATTTTCACCCTTGCTTTGGAAAAGATTTTGTTTAAATTGGAATGGGAAGATGAGGGAATTAACATAGAAGGAGTAAACATCACAAATTTAAGATATGCAACCGATATAGTGTTGATCGCTAAGGACGAATGATCATCAGCTAAGTGAACGATCATAGAAAGTTAGATTAAAAATGGTCACCCAAAAAACTAAAGTCATGACTAGCATACCTTTACTGCAAAATATTGAAATAGAAGGCACACTGTCTAAGAAGTACAGTCATATGTATACCTAGGTCACACAATAAAAATTGGCATAGAAAATCAAGACGCGGAGTTGAAACGAAAAATAAGATTGAGTTCACCAACATATCGAAAATTAGCGTATATACTTACTTCTAACAAATACAGCCTCAAAGATAGAACAAGAGTATATAACACCTGCATAATTACCAGTGATGACCTATGGTATTGAGACTATGATTTTCACAAATAAAACAATACGTAAGCTCAACATTACGCAAAGAGAAATGGAGAGAAGGCTGTTGGGTGTTTTACTTAGAGACAAGGTTACAAATAGAAGAATAAGAGAACTAACAAGAGTGACAGATGCAGCAAAACTGAAATGGCATTAGATAGGGCACGTGTTAAAAGGAGGATATGAGAGATGGTCAAGACGATTGTTAGACTAGATACCCAGAACAGAAAGGCCCAATATTTAATGGCCCGATGATGTAGTAAAAACGGCAGGCAAGAAATGGAGAAGGATGGCAAAAGACTGCGAAGATTGGAAAGTACTAAGGGAGAATTATATCCAAACAAAAAGAAGCTTTGCTTACCACTCCACGTAAACGTATTCAAGAAATGAGCCTAAAGTACATGCTTATTGTAATCCCATCTTATCTACTTTTGAAATATCGTTGAAAAAACTAAAAATACTCAGATGCAAGCGTCGATTTACACGAGATGGACCCTGCAAAAGTATTTAACTACAATTGATTGATAAATGTAATACAATTTTCAAGTTATGTAATTAGATATTTCTCACTGGATAAAATGTAAACAATATGTAGACTTACCTGTAAGTTTACAATAAAGTCTTCGATAATGTTAATATTCTATCTGTGAACAAATCACAAGCTTTCGTCTTTTCTGGTACCATTAGCAATAAAGACATCTATAGTTTTTCAAGGAAAATGTTTACGGTTTCTAGACTTATAAAACTTATATTTCTATCCGCATGTCTGTTACGTCTAAGCTCAAGAGATATTTGATAACATTTTAATACAATTTAAGATATAACAGCATATTACAGGTATTATATATTTAAAGAACAATTGTTACTGAAATTCTGAAATAACATGTAAATATCTCAACACGGTTAATATAATCTCTGATTTAAATTAAATCATTTGATTTCACTTCATTCTTTACTGTCACTTCATACAGTATATACTTATGTATGTATAATCTGTAACCTCGATTACTTTTCGGTGTAGAGGCTGGTGCTTTATGCGCAATCATAAATAATACGTAATGCCTCACTATACGAAAGTGCATGAAAGAGTAACAGCATCAGTGCTGAATTCAGACCGTATACACTCCCCGGATGGGGGGGGGGGGGGGGATGATCATCTGAAGGCATTTTTCTTTTATTTGAAATACAAAGATACATAGTGATTACTTATTTCCGTACAATCAATTCACCCATTCTTTTACTTATTAAAAAAGACTGAATATTATGTGATAATGTTCCCGGAATGAACTATACTACCCGGGACGAATTTCCTTCCAGGTCACCCCCTGGATTCAACGCTCAACAGCATCGATAAAGATTCTGGAAATTAACCCTGCGAGTATTTTTATACCATTTACATATTTTCAATGGGCACACTGTATAAACATTTGAGTTTGATTAATGTACATATCTCTCATGCTTGTGTTTTTGAGATAATCAATTAATTATAGATTTTGTGTAAACTGTAAGATGAGCTAAAATTTATTTAAGAAATAAATTCTTATACTCAACACCAAAGTGTATTTTCTTAATAAATAAATAATTTTTCTCCAGTGTATAAGCATTTCAACAGAAATATATATCGGATCGTCGGCGTTTCTTTCAGGTACTGCTCGTGGTTTAAACAAAATGAAGTAAGAAATTGATAGCTGAGTATATTAATTTTCTCATTGAAACGCGAAGAAATATGCTTGAATGGCATGTTTCAAATTCAGATCAAAGGTTATAACTATAACTAAATACGGCACATAAAACAAAATTTCCGATTGATGTTTAGTTATGGTGTTTTGGTTTTCTGAAGGCCACGAGCAGAGTTATGTTTACAATCCGCGCGAGTAAATTTAGATTTTATGGGCTAGGTGATAAGCAAATTAGCTAAATGTACGCATTTAACTTACCCAAGCATCTGGTTCGATGCAACCTTTCGTAATGGCCCAGACGAGGACGAAGAGCAACGGCAAGCCTAAAATTACAAAAATGTATTAAACCCTGCACCAGAAATGTGTTTAATATTTAACTAAGTGAAAGGCGGAAGAATGGTGGATATTTTATAACTTTAAGCTCAACCGTTCCGCCTTATGTGATGCTTCAAATTAGGTATTCAAATTTATTAATATAAAGTGTTTACCCCATCCAATGCAAACATAGATTCGCAATTTAAAATTCTCCCTTGTCAGCGTCTCGACGACGAGGATATAAAGATATAGCCCTGGAAATGAGAAATGGAACAGAATTAAAACTTCATTATCATTTTTATACTTCTGGAAATAATCCATAACGCCTTCGTTTGCTCCAATTTTCTCTTTGAAAGGTCTTATTGGGTGATTGTAAATAGACAGTCGATATAATCGTACTTTTATAAAAGACAGGCTTGAACTTGGAGAATTTCGTAGAAAAGAATATCTACTTTTAATTTTTCTACACTTTCTATGTCTAATTTACGTAACCAGCAATAACATTGTATTGATCTGTTGATGGTAATGCTTTTACTTTCAGTTATTATGGTTTTCTACATTTAAAAATAACTAACGGTAGAAAGTTCAAGGTACAGTTTTGTATGGATACATACGTTAATTTACAAAAATATTAAATACATATTTATTCAGAATTTCAGTCCTAAATGCCTAATAGTTTCATAGCAGTATAGAGAATAATAAATCACACCTAAAAGTGTTTAGAACAGTTTGAATACACTGTTAATAAAATGTCTTTTCAACTAATCTCCACGGCAAAAGTTTTCTGTGTGGTTTATTTAAGTTATGCATTCTATGGATGTTATGATAGCCTAAATTTGTCTTTGGTCCCCTGACATGTACGTAAACAACACATTCGTACACAGTTGACCTTCACCGTATCTAGGATTTAACAATTAGTGAAAATGACTAGATATTTTTCAGCTTTCAGCTGCCCTTAACGAAAAAGTTGCTTTGTACGAGTAACGGGTATTTGAATTTTGGAAAAATAATAAAATTGATATTTACCACTTTGATTTTTTATGTTTCACAGCGTCAACTGCAAAATTTACGGAAGGCAGCTTGATAGCAACGGTAGTTTTGATATTCGAAAGCAAAATCTCGAATTTATAGAAAATGTTAAAAAAATATGTCGGTCAAAAAATGTAATACAATAGTTGGTGCGTTCGGTTTCATTAAAGCACTCCGCCTCACGTCGTGCTTCAAAAATTAAAACCTCGGGGTGTAAAATGCAATATATAGCAATCGTAATGTAAATAGCTACTTTAGCAATGATTTGTGTTTTCCAGTATCTTACTTTACTCATGTCATTGTATTCAGTGGGATTCTGGTTCTGCAAGGGACGGCAATGATAGAAAGCGAGAATTATTTGAGACATGATGTACTTGGCATAATGATCTTTACTTTGTAAACTTAAAAAAACAAAAAATTGTGATAATGAAATAACCTATAAAAGTCAATTACAAAGCAAAAACGTTCGTTATACGTTTAGGAATTGGGTTTGTCTAAGACGCTATAAACGAGTGTGGAAAACACTAACAACTACGTTATTTTCATTAAAACATACAAATTACAAACATAAATTGCGAACACATAAAATTACAAATCCGAACAGCGAATTAGGTAAAACTAGGTAATTAGAAGCTAAGGCATCTGATCCGCACTCTTATCTTGGCCAGAGTGACGCAAGACAGATGGAGAAGCAATGCTCTTCAATCCTATCAATCCTAGAGTGCCTCTGTTGATATAAGTCGCTTGCGCAAAGCGAAATGATTCTCTATCATTTCAATGTAATACTTTTTGTCCAGCCGGACGCAGGCTGAGGGTTGAAAACTTCCCTTTCGCTCGAATTTATGGTCTTATCGTTTAGCAGGGTTGGCTCTCCCTTTCCTTCGGCCTATTGTTGTTTGATTCGGACGTCCCTTGGTTTATTGCTGCCTACAATTACGTCTATTCCATTACGAAAAAGGGGTAGGTAGATATCACGCTGCGATGATCCGAGACGCTTTCACTATATCCGTAGTACCCCGAATTTCCACTTTTCTTAGTGTTACCAGCGGCATTTTTACATTCTTAATTGCGAACAGTAATTCCTGATCTTTTCAGGCAGTATGGCACATCTCCGCTACACACTTATCTGCTAGACTGCTAGAGAGTTACAAATGTGCACTGTTAACGGTCGGGTACGCGCAAACGCTATCTCTTACTTTACTTTTAGAGTCTTAAGTTACGAGATAAGAGAAGTATTGCTGATAGGCAAACAATTATAACCTTAACGAAAACTTTCGTTCTTATGTTGTGTTTGGTGTAACGTGTAAGTAGATATTTTTTCAGGTGTTAGTAGTTTCAGTTGAATCTTGAAATTGTAATACGATTTGTTTTAGCATAGAAAGTGACGCTTGGTAGGACAAAATACAATTCTAAAAAATGACATTGGACTAACCGAAATTAGAATGCAACACTATATAAAAACAAAACGAAAATTGCAAGTTAATTTAGTTTAATCGTTATGGGGCCCGTTATAACGAGACACATGTTGGAGTAAAGTTTCAGAAACAACGTGGGAAATTTTTATTCAAAATTTGGCTGGAAAAATATTAACCGTAGTAGTGCGGTTTGGAAGATCAGTATCCAATTAAACGCTTCGTTTGGCGTAGTGCTTCTCTGTCGACGAAAATTGAGTTTTCCATTTGTTATCATTTCCGCAGCTATGAATGGGATGGTTTTGTTAAATTGTATAAAACGCACCTGAATCTGGCCGTCAGCGAAGAATAAATCTTGACTTGGTGCACGTGGTATTCCGCGAATTATCCGGAAGACTGCTGCAACAGATCTTTTCTTGCTGATCTTTCTAAGTGAATCACAAACTGACATGGCAGATTTTTCGTAACTGTTAGTAGGTTTGAGATTCACACCAATTGCTTTACCTAATTTTGATTTCTAATACGTGACTCAGCAGCTGACACTGTAGCTTTTCCTAATTGTTAGTAGGTTTGTGATTCACATCAACTTCTTTTCCTAACGTTTATGCTGACATGGCAGGTTTTATTAGTTGTTAGTAGATTTGTGTTTCGCATCAACGTTTTTACTAACTGTAATTTCTGCCAGCTGAGGCATAAGCTGACAGTCAAGGCTTTCTTGTTGCTAGTATTTTTTATAATTTTATTGTTCATTGAAATGTTAAACAGTGTTTAACATGGTCGCGTCCTCGAATGTTAAGATACATTTAACATGCATCCACTCATTTAACATGCATTCACTATAGCAACATCACACATATTCATGGTAGTCCGATTTCGATTTAGCAGTTTTTAGTAATTATTATTGATTCAAAAGCATTGCCTCAATGAACAATAAACTAATGAACGCATTTTGAGGGGAACCGTCTTAACATTTCTCACATAAATTACCACTCTCGCTTCGCATGCTCGAATGTTAAGACGTTAATTACTATTACTACATTGAACCCTTCCAAATTGCCGAAATAACATCGAACCAACACAACGAAACCACCGCCAACCGTTTTACGTGATTATAACCTTCAGGATGCATATAGTACTTGTACTAGTATGTGATGCACTTACACCTGTCTTTAATAAAGAATATTCGATCTCCATGATGATGTGTTTTCAGTGTAGGGAAGGCTTTCAGCCTCTATACGAAATAAGTGCAGGTACAATAAGTTTTGACGCTTGGCGTATTCGGCAGTAATAAAATCAATGATCCCCGTAATAATAGAGAACACACTACCTGGATAAACCAAATTAAATCACTCTTGGACTCTCTAGAAAAATTTCTTCAAGAAATGAAATCCAACCAGAGTGTGCGTCGTTATACTACACCTAAAACTGAATATTCAACTTCTGTTGCTGAGATTGCAGTTCCAACAGAACACGGTGTAAACTAAGCTCTTCTGAGTGGCTATTTAAAACTCATGTGGTGGAAAATGGGATGCAGAACCTGGGTGTAATTACAAAATTACCTTAATCACATCTTTAATTTTGATTTGTCTTTGAATAGGGAGTTCTCCATGTGCATTGCAAAACATGAACATAATAATTTAATGAAGGTAAATAATTGCCAGTTCTGCAGCCCCATTTAGTGTGAAAGAAAAAATATAGTATTTCAATTTTAAAATAAAAAATCTCTGATGCCATAATAATAAAAAATATGTCGATTTATGTATTTTCATATGTATTTCTTTAGGAAAAAGTATTTTGAACAAGTTTGACTTCTTTCTGCATCATCGTAGGCTGATTTCCGGTCCAAGAATCTCGTGCAATGTAGATCATGGCTGTTCTGTCAGCTAAGAAATAATTGCCTTTGTAACAAGGAAGTGACATCACTGACCCTGCAATTAATTGATCATTACCAGTCCGTGCTTGGAAACGATCTCCGAATTACAAGAACTTTGAAGGCGCGAGAACAGTCGTATGGTAAAGTTTCAAAGCTTCTACTTAATTACTTGTTGCACCTTGTTAGTGTTTCTTTCGCTAGTAATTAGTTCGGAAAAGGTCGGGCTAATAAGATTTTTTATTTAATGAAGCACATAATTCAATATTGACAACAAATTCGCTGCTGAAGTAAAAATTAGCTATACACGTTGGGCATGGTTAACTTATATTCAACAGTTCTATGACTGAAATTTATTCGATCACACAACTGATTACGAATCTAGATGTTCATTCCCTGGCATCCTTCTGAGGAAATAAAATTTAAAAAGGCGAATATATGTCAAATGTATTAACTGATTTTATACCATTTCCTTGAGTAAAGCGGAACACAACGAATATTTAATTGCTCTCTTAGTTGACTTGAAACTTCCATATGACAGTTCGGCACTTAATAAAGAAAATTATAAGCGGTGCGGTATTACTACTCTTATTACGTACTACATACAAAAAACAAGCAAATAATGATTTAATTCATCAACGAGCAAAGTATGTCTTCGGTGTCGAATACGGATGCCATCTTCCTCAAGAATTAAACGATTTATGGTAGTTTCTCAAAGTGTCCAAATTATTTTTCTCCTGAATGTATCTTTACAAAATACGTCTATTCTTTCTGATATTAAATATCAGTGCCGATATAAATATTATTACATATTAGCTTAAATACAATATGAAGATGTTGCTTTAAAATTTCCACAATTTTTGCTCTACGTCCGGTGACTTCACACGCCGTCGTTCATTTTGGGGTGACGTAAATAGTTGTTGTGGCCTTTGGATTCATGAGTGACATCTCTTTCTTTCGAAATATTTCCGTGAATAGCTTTGAGGTGGCGGATAGTTTTTCGAACTCCATGTCTTCTTTAGAAATGTTGAGAGTCCTAACTTTTGCTTCCGACGTATTCTAATTGCTTCAAGGTATAATAGTTCTTTGAGAGAAAAATATCCACAGGCCGACTAGCATCTCAGGTAAGATTCGATTAGATCTATTTCCACCTGACCAATAATCAGTGGAATTTATCTTCAGGCTTTGTTCTCGTTTCTTCCAATTTTCTTTAATCATCTGCTCTATGCCCTTTTGATTGTAAGGTAAAACTCTTATAAATTTACATGGGATGCGACAGTCGCGGTGCTGGTTACAAGTGAGTAACCCGAATATACCTAAAGTAACTGCACGTATTATCCTCTACGCCCGCTGGATGTGAGAATCAACGCTAGACAGTGCCAAACAGCTGCAGCGCTGCTTCCTTTCGGGTTCTTCCATTACGCATCACAGCCATTAAGTTCAGGCCTTTCAATTGTAACCTGTCGTGTAACGTAAAGATCATCAATTGTTTCTCGATTTTACATTTTTCTTATACAGGGAGTTTATTATAACGCGCAATATGTGTAAATGCGTTTATTTTAAAATGCAATATGGAAACGTTACTGAGTATGTTAAAACATAATATATTGTACGGGTGAAGGAATTCTGTTGATTAAATAGTATAAAAACTTCAGTTTTCAGCAAGTATGTGGGTTATTATATGCCTCGTTGTTCTTTCTGATGCTTCTTTTTCAATAAAATTACGGTTCATATATTGCATTTTAAAATAAACGCAATTACACATGGCTTGGCGTACCCTTAGAAACCACTAGTAACAATCAAGTCTTTATGAAAACGGGAATGCCACATTGCGCGTTATAATAAAGTCACTGTACATATATGTATAACTTTGTCTTGGACAATCCTGCGGTGCTCACCAATTTCCATCTGCTGGTGTAAGCCGTTTACGACGTTACAACGTATTTTTTATTTGTAACAAGAATGGTAAAACGGTAATGCCGATCACGCATAAGCACATGCCGTATTCAGCGATTATACGAAGATTATATGTTGCAAGTGATGAATAACTTTATTTTTTACGTGTGCTTTACCTTAAAGAAGGCCCTGATCCCCCCCCCCCCCACAAGTCATTTTAATCTATAGTTTTTTAAGTACTAATTGATGCTGATTTATTCAGAGAATTTTTATTTTTTCGCTCGATCGGTTCGGCACGATCTTTTCACACCACATCGTTTTACTTTTACGAACCCCAGATATTATTCACCCAAGTCCATTGTACTAATTATATTAACGGCTTAAGTTCTGTGTTTCTTCTGTGTTCACGAACCGGGTGGTGTTGCTAATGTCTTTCTGTGTATTATTGTGGTCGTTCGGAATAAACGTATTATTGATGTTTGACACTAGCTATTGCAGTTTGTTTTCTTTGGGTATTTGCTGTACCCCAATAGCATGTCTTGTGTCGCAGCTCATGTACTCCGCGTGGTTTTGCGAAGCGTATCAAGGCAAGTTAGTGATCCTGTAGCCCTTGTCTGTTAAATCAGGTCTCCAGCCTTTTATATGAGGGGAAACCAAAACTTCTACTTGTGTGATCGCGAGCTAAAATTTTTCATTTTCGAAAATCTAAGGTCTTAAAAATGAATGGAAAAAGTTAGCTATGAACAGAGATGCCTGAGAGGCTGTATCAGGACTCCGTTACTTTGCGCTGATTCTATCCGTCAAGCACGTAAACAAGACTGTGTTTACGTTTTAAACCAATGTAGTCAATGGTACTTGAAACGGACGGCAGTAGAGACACTAACCCTCGGAGCACAGCCTCATGCCCCGTGAATATTATGGCTTAGAAAGGGTAGTGAATGAATCAAACATTAAATGCAGATTGATTTTTATTATGAAAATAGACTAGTATTTATATAAAACTAAAAATGCTTAACGCAGTAACAATATCAAAGTTCATAATAGTGTAATAGAACGCGTTTAAAGGTCCGCAAAGACCGCAACTCAGCATGATAAGCTTTTATATTTCCGCATCGGTTTGCGGGCTGAGCGTTGAACTTGGCTTTCTAGGTCGCCGAGTTGCATTTTCACTTAATGTTGGCGAAACAATATTCGTTTAAGGTTTCGTAAATGGGAACTGAATTTTGCCTGTTTTAATTCAAGATTAAAACAGATATAAATTACGTATAAACTTGCGAAATTATGAAGTAAAACTGGAGGTTAAAACTGTTTGTTTATGAAATCAGAATTACATTTCGAACTTCTGACTGGCTTCGTAAATTTTGTTATTAAAATTTATGTGTGTTTAAACCAAGTTTAAACATATTGCCAATTTTAGGCCGAAGAAAAAGAAAAGGAAAACTATATTGTTTCTTCCACATTAAGGGTTCTTAAAGGATATTCTTCTACGGTTGACTGGCGTTGTTTGGATTGATGCTTCCTTCGGTTGATCCTTTTTCGAATGTAGTAGACTGCTCCTATTAGAATAGCCCCTCCCAATAGGCTGCTTGTTATCCCGCTGGATAGATAGGAGTGGTGGCGGATGGTTTTCCAAGTAATGTCCTTTAGGTGCTGCTGGAATTCCAATTGTGAAGTTTGTAGATCCTCGAAGTGGTCTGATTGTTTTAGAACTGGCTCCTCTGCAATTTCTGAAAAGGAGTTGGGTGTTATTGTGTTGGTAAAATTGATGCTGACGGCCTTGGAATATCCTGCGAGGATCTTGAATTTCTTGCTATGCCTGGGGGTTAACGTATTCTTTGGAGTTTGTATGATGCAGTCTGACGAGATCTGAATCACACCTGTAGTGTTGACAGTGACTTCTTCCCTATTGCCACTACAAGTGATAGCTATTCGGGTTGGCTTGTTGACTACGAACATCCAGGTGTTTTCCATGTATAGTTGTTTCCAAATAATGGACTGGATCTGATGTCTTCGTAGGCTGCACTGACTAATTTCTGTTCGATGATATATATCATCAATGATGCAATTTGGGTTATTTTCAATTCCTTTCACGACTGTTGGACTGCAGATATACGTGTTTGGAGTAATTTGGAGATTTTCTTTGAATTCCTCATCTGTCTCTTGAAAATACATTTGTAAGTTGTAATCCACAGCGAAGATCCCTTTTGGTACGTCGATCACCCAGTAGGACCCATTGTTAATTTGGAGAGGAATTGGTGTCACCTTGATTAAGGTATATTCGGTTTTTTCTACTATGATGAAGTATCCTTGGACGTTGATGTAGATGTCATCATGTCCGATGTCGACCTTTACGATTGGGGTCGGTAAAATTTCTAAATTTGGCGAGAGTTTACTGGTTGCATTTGCGAGGATTTGCTTGATTTGGGCAGGTGTTATTAACTCGTAAAAATTACCTTGTTGGAAATGAACGTTCAAAATGTTTGTGTGGTAATTGCACAGTTCACTAATAACATTTGTGGCGACTTGATAGACTCTCGAACTGGATTTCTGTTCATGGTCCTTCGAGCCGGATCTGTCTCCAACTAACGAAAAAACACATCCCGAGAAGAAGACAACATCTGCCAACCACCCAGTTCCCAGAAAAATGGCCAACAACATGGAGGAATTCAACAACTTAGCTATCGCCCAAGAAGAGCTCGCGCAGAAGATAAAGCAAATATTATCCAACAGCAAAAAGGACCCTGCCAGCCGAAAAAATGAAGCCTACATCGCCAGTCGCAACAAGACGCTGGACGAACTTTGGAACACTGCAACTGAGAATCATGCAAAATTGGGGCAGCTAAGTATTCCAACTCATAATTATTTTAAAACAGGGTATTACGACCAAATTAAAGCCATATACGGCGAAGCAAAAAGTTACTTGCAGAGCTGTTCAAAAGCAACGGAAATTTCCAACCCCTCCGCAAGCAGAACACAAGAGGAAATGGTGGCTAACCCCGAGCAAAAGGTTCGTATCCGAAAACTGCAGATTCGGATCCAGAATTTTAAGCAAGCGATGGACGACGCCGAGCTAACACAAGAATTAGGGAGGCCCGCCATCACGACAAGGGAATTAAGAGAAAAATGGGATCGTGTGGTCGAGATGGACGAAGAAGTTATGTCAAACGACATGGCTTCAGAACAAATGCACTTCAGTCCTGAATATACTACGTTGGAAGACAGGTACAGAAATTTAATTATTTTATTGCAAGCGCCAACAAGGAACGAGCAAGCAGCAGCCATCTCGCTTCCTCAAGTCAAAATCCCCATATACGAGGGAAATTATGAGGAATGGGCCACTTTCAAGGACCTGTTCACCAAATTAGTAGATGACAACCAGAATATGGACGATGTCATCAAGATGCAATATTTAAAGACGCATCTTAAGGGAGAGCCAAGCCGACTGATCCAGCATCTAGCTGTTACCCAAGCAAACTACAACACCGCCTGGAATCTGCTGCAACAAAGGTATCAAAATAATCGCCTTATTTTAACTAAATTGCTAGATACCATATTCGATCTGCCGGTCCTCTCCAAAGAGTCAGCCCAAGGGTTAAAACGATTGCACGACTCCATCAAGGAATGTGTGGAGGCAATCAAAAATTTAGGCATCTCCACGGACAGTTGGGGTCCGTGGATTAACAGAGCTATCGCTCGAAAATGGGATCCTGAAACCAACAAATTATATGAACAGTCGCTTCAATGTCCAAATGAAGTCCAGGATCACCAAAATTTAATGGCTTTCCTGCAAGTGCGGTTCCAATCCCTAGAATCCATAGATGGAGCTCGAAAGCCCACGCAGGAAGGACCACAGAAGAATTACGCTTCCGCATCCCTAAATTGCAAGCTGTGCCATGGAAATCATTCCATCGACAACTGTAGTCAATTCCAGAGGCTACCTACCCATGAAAAATTAGAAGCAGTAAAAACCAATCGATTGTGCTATCGATGCTTGCGGCACGATTCAAATATTCCATGTCGTGCCTATTTTAATTGTAGGATCTGTCGCTTCCCGCATCATACTCTGCTTCATAAGGCGCAGCCACCATCAAGACCGCTCCCTGCCCAAAAGATGAGGACGTCAGCTCATGCAGCAGCTATAAAGACTTCCAACGCTCCAGAAAAGAAGCCGAAGTCGGACATCATCACCGCCAATTTAGGCGCACAGGAGAGCCAAGTTCTACTTGCCACAGCAATGGTTCAAGTAAAGGCAGCATCCGGGATGACTCATCTACTACGAGTATTAATAGATCCCGGGTCTCAGGGGTCGTTTATCACGGAAGCATCAGCCGAATTATTGGGGTTACCCAGGACCAAAGTTCGAGCTGAAATCACAGGAATTGGGAACAGCGAGCCAAAAATTGCCAAATGGAAAATCCCAGGTTTGATCACACCTAGATTTTCAAGTAACTTTTCCCTACCTGTAAATTTACTAATACTTCCCAAACTTACCAAAGCCATGCCTTCATCCCCTATCCCAAACATAAATATCAATTCCTGGAGCAATATTTTTATCGCCGATCCAACCTTCAACCAACCTGGCCCCATAGACATAATTCTAGGAGCCGAAGAATATTCAAAAATAATTCTAGAAGGAATCACTAAAACCAAGGATGGCATCTTAGGACAAAATACCGAGCTGGGCTGGATCTTATCTGGAACCATTGGAAGACAACATAACGAAATCATTAAAGTCAACACCATGGTTGCCAAAATCGAAGAAGATGAGCAGTTACAAAAATTCTGGAACATAGAAGAAGTTTCCACTAAACGAAAAATTTCCCCAGACGACCAGGTATGTGAGAATAAATTCACAGACACAGTGCAACGAGACCAGGATGGCAGATACATAGTCAAGATTCCATTTAAGCAAACTCCAGAGAGCATGGGAAAATCCAAACCTTCGGCATTGGCAAGATTACTACATCTGGAAAAGAAGCTGAGACAAGACCAAGATCTAGAAATCCAATACAAGAAATTCATGCAAAAATATCTAGATCTAGGACATATGGAAAGAGTAGAAAAGAAGCAAGAAAACAATGGCAAGTATTACATCCCACACCACGGCGTAATTCGAGAAGCAAGTTCATCAACGAAGCTCCGTGTCGTCTTCGACGCTTCGAACAAGGCATCTTATGGAAAGTCCTTAAACGAAGTCATGTATGCTGGACCGAAACTTCAGCAAGAACTGGTCGACATTCTACTCCGATGGAGAACTCACAAGGTCGTCTTCTCTGCGGACATTGAGAAAATGTACCGACAAATCAAGATGGACAGCCAAGACCAGGAGTATCAACGAATCTTATGGAGATTCGATCAATCACAGCCAATCAGGGAATACAGGTTATGCACCGTCACGTATGGAACCGCATCAGCTCCCTATCTGGCCATCCGAACCTTGCACCAATTAGCAGAGGACGAAAAATCTTCTTTTCCATTAGCAGCGGAAGTTGTGAAGAGAGATTTCTATGTGGACGATGTACTCTCCGGAGCCGACACTTTAGAAGAAGCAATCAAGCAGCAAGGTCAGTTAATTTCCTTATTAAAACGTGGAGGCTTTACCCTACATAAATGGTGCAGTAATGAATTAGCCATCATACAAGAACTACCCGAAGAATTGAAGGAGCAAACCTACCTCGAAATAAGTGAGGACGGCTTAAAGAAGTCATTGGGCGTTCACTGGTCTCCATATGAAGACGTGTTTTGCTTCAAGGTGGATGTGAAGCAAAAGGGATCCACAAAACGTAGCATATTATCCGAAGTCGCTAAAATTTTCGACCCTTTGGGTTGGTTAGCACCCATCATCATCACTGCTAAACTACTCATCCAAGAGCTATGGCTCGAAAATGTCAAGTGGGACGACCCAGTCTCAGAATGTATCCAAGGCAAATGGGAAACATTTAAATCTCAACTCAAATCAGTAGAAGAAATTACTTTACCAAGGTGGCTTTTTACCAAAATGGAAGCCCAAATGGAACTACATGGATTCTGTGACGCTTCCGAAAGAGCTATTGGAGCCGTGGTCTACTCCAGAGTCATCACGTCATCAGGCCAATCCAAAGTATCATTATTATTAGCCAAATCCAAGGTGGCACCAGCTCGAGCAAAGGCAACCCTACCCAGACTAGAACTCTGCGCAGCAGTACTACTTTCTAATCTATTACAACGGGTAATTACAGCACTGGACATTCCTAAGGTATCTATCTTCGCCTGGACCGATTCCATGGTCACACTAGGTTGGATTAAGGGAGATCCAGTAAGATGGAAGACATTCGTCGCCAACCGCGTAGCCGAAATCAACCACCTGATTCCGGCCCAACATTGGAACCACGTCAAGTCAGAAGAAAATCCTGCAGACGTCATCTCCAGAGGTACTAGTCCAGGGAAATTAAAGGAACATAAACTATGGTGGGATGGTCCAAGTTGGTTAATTAACAAAGAGTTATGGCCGTGCCAACCAGACACCGCCACAACCAATGAAGAAGCAAAAGGTTACACTGTGCATCAAGCCACAGTTCATCAAGACGAGAACGAGATTATTCATCGCTTCTCGTCTCTGACAAGAATGGTACGAGTTGTGTCCTATTGCCGAAGATTCATCAACAAGTGTAGGCGTCTTCCCATTCAACCAGGATGTCTATCAGTTAAAGAAATGGAAGACACCATCCTCACACTCATCAAGGTCGTCCAAGGAAGTGATCCTATTTTGAAGGCAACAGGATCTCAACTCCAAAAGAGAAAATGTGTGGACTCCAACAACAAACTCGCAAATCTCAATCCATTCATCGATCAACATGGAATCGTACGTGTTGGAGGAAGACTAGAAAATTCGAACCTATCCTACCACGAAAAACACCCAATTATCCTTCCTTATTCCGATCATATTTCCAAATTAATAATCCATGAGGCACATTTACGCACCTTACACGGTGGCACTCAGCTCACACTGTCCTATGTCCGAAGAAAATATTGGATCATCAACGCAAAGAAAGCCGTCAGTTCCAGCATCAAGAAATGCTTTCGATGCATCCGATTCAAGGCAGAGGCAGCCCAGCAATTAATGGGGAATCTTCCACCATCAAGAGTTAATTCAACCCCGCCATTCTTCCATTCAGGAGTGGACTATGCCGGTCCAATACAAATCCGAACATCTAAAGGAAGAGGGCATTCTTCATCCAAGGGATACATTGCTGTTTTTGTCTGTCTATCAACCAAGGCAATACACTTAGAAGCTGTCAGCGACATGACAACTAACAGCTTCCTAGCAGTCTTCAGGAGGTTCATCGCCCGAAGAGGACGCTGTGCACATCTTTATAGCGACAACGGAACGAATTTCGTTGGAGCAAGGAAGGTCTTGGACAAGGAAATCCGTCAAGCAATGGAAGGCCCAGTTATCCAAGAAAATTTATCCACCATTGGTACTCAATGGCACTTCATCCCCCCAGTAGCCCCACACTTCGGAGGAATATGGGAAGCAGGAGTAAAATCAATGAAGCATCATCTGAAGAGAACCATTGGCAACGCTACTCTAACATTCGAAGAATTAACAACTTTGCTTTGCCAAATAGAAGCCTGCTTAAACTCACGTCCTCTGTGCCCACAAGGCAACAATATTGAAGACACCAGTGCATTGACACCAGGCCATTTCCTGATAGGAAGAGAGATAATCTCACCACCGGACCCAATCAGCACACCAATATCAACAAATCTGTCAAATCGCTGGAGATTGATCCAAAAAATCAAGCAAGATTTTTGGAAATCATGGAGCTCAGACTACCTTCATGGATTGCAGCAAAGAAACAAATGGAAAAAACCGGTGGAGAATATAAAAGTTGGTGACCTGGTGCTAATCAAAGAAGAAAACATTAATCCTAGTAAATGGCCATTAGCGAGAGTTGCCGACATTCATCCTGCAACCGATGGATCAGTACGAGTAATAACCATCCAGAAATCAGGAGGACATCAATTAAAACGTTCCATAGGCAGTATCATTCCATTACCAAATAACGAAGAATCGCAGGAACCAGAGCCTGAAGAAAAAATTTCGGCCAACAGCACCCACACACAATCATTCCCAGCACCAAAGAAAACTGTCACGTCCAAATGGAAAATGTTTCTACTAATATTTACTCTCCTTACTACAAATACATCGAGTAAGGCAGAATTCAACATACAAAAACCAGACAGCGGGTACTATGTAGAGCATATTGGACACGGGAAGATTGAACGAGGAACATTCAGGATCGAAATCCAGTTCGAGAGGGGGAAGATCGAAGAAGACTTCGAAACAGTTACCGACATGGTGGACAAATTCGACGACCTCTGCAACTCTGCGAAAGAACTGTCCGAAGATACGTTATGCAAGACATTGGTGCATCATCTTCTGGAACAAAAAAGGCATATGGAATGGATTAAAACTGGCATGGAAGATATCATAGCAAGACGAGAGAAACGAGGAGTGCTTGGGACTGTACTAACGTCAATTTTCGGAGTAAATGACGAGGTCTATCAAGATATTGACAGACTCGACAAAAATCAACAGGAATTAATAAAAATGGACAGTCAACAATCCAAATTCTTGCTGTCAGCACTTTCAAGATTTAATGAGACCGAAGAACGAATCGATCAGAAACTGGAACATTTCCAAGAGAAGCTGAACCAAGGAATCAGGGCGATCAACAACATGGACAAGTGGTATAAGGCAACCGACTCCAACCGATTAAATATCCACATCATCAGTGTCTATCAAGTCGCCACAAATGTTATTAGTGAACTGTGAAATTACCACACAAACATTTTGAACGTTCATTTCCAACAAGGTAATTTTTACGAGTTAATAACACCTGCCCAAATCAAGCAAATCCTCGCAAATGCAACCAGTAAACTCTCGCCAAATTTAGAAATTTTACCGACTCCAATCCTGAAGGTCGACATCGGACATGATGACATCTACATCAACGTCCAAGGATACTTCATCATAGTCGAAAAAACCGAATATACCTTAATCAAAGTGACTCCAATTCCTCTCCGAATTAACAATGGGTCCTACTGGGTGATCGACGTACCCAAAGGGATCTTCGCTGTGGATTACAACTTACAAATGTACTTTCAAGAGACAGATGAGGAATTCAAAGAAAATCTCCAAATTACTCCAAACACGTATATCTGCAGTCCAACAGTCGTGAAAGGAATTGAAAATAACCCAAATTGCATCATTGATGATATATATCATCGAACAGAAATTAGTCAGTGCAGCCTACGAAGACATCAGATCCAGTCCATTATTTGGAAACAACCATACATGGAAAATACCTGGATGTTCGTAGTCAACAAGCCAACCCGAATAGCTATCACTTGTAGTGGCAATAGGGAAGAAGTCACTGTCAACACTACAGGTGTAATTCAGATCTCGTCAGACTGCATCATACAAACTCCAAAGAATACGTTAACCCCCAGGCATAGCAAGAAATTCAAGATCCTCGCAGGATATTCCAAGGCCGTCAGCATCAATTTTACCAACACAATAACACCCAACTCCTTTTCAGAAATTGCAGAGGAGCCAGTTCTAAAACAATCAGACCACTTCGAGGATCTACAAACTTCACAATTGGAATTCCAGCAGCACCTAAAGGACATTACTTGGAAAACCATCCGCCACCACTCCTATCTATCCAGCGGGATAACAAGCAGCCTATTGGGAGGGGCTATTCTAATAGGAGCAGTCTACTACATTCGAAAAAGGATCAACCGAAGGAAGCATCAATCCAAACAACGCCAGTCAACCGTAGAAGAATATCCTTTAAGAACCCTTAATGTGGAAGAAACAATATAGTTTTCCTTTTCTTTTTCTTCGGCCTAAAATTGGCAATATGTTTAAACTTGGTTTAAACACACATAAATTTTAATAACAAAATTTACGAAGCCAGTCAGAAGTTCGAAATGTAATTCTGATTTCATAAACAAACAGTTTTAACCTCCAGTTTTACTTCATAATTTCGCAAGTTTATACGTAATTTATATCTGTTTTAATCTTGAATTAAAACAGGCAAAATTCAGTTCCCATTTACGAAACCTTAAACGAATATTATTTCGCCAACATTAAGTGAAAATGCAACTCGGCGACCTAGAAAAGCCAAGTTCAACGCTCAGCCTGCAAACCGATGCGGAAATATAAAAGCTTATCATGCTGAGTTGCGGTCTTTGCGGACCTTTAAACGCGTTCTATTACACTATTATGAACTTTGATATTGTTACTGCGTTAAGCATTTTTAGTTTTATATAAATACTAGTCTATTTTCATAATAAAAATCAATCTGCATTTAATGTTTGATTCATTCACTACCCTTACTAAGCCATAATATTCACGGGGCATGAGGCTGTGCTCCGAGGGTTAGTGTCTCTACTGCCGTCCGTTTCAAGTACCATTGACTACATTGGTTTAAAACGTAAACACAGTCTTGTTTACGTGCTTGACGGATAGAATCAGCGCAAAGTAACGGAGTCCTGATACAGCCTCTCAGGCATCTCTGTTCATTCGCATTAATCAATTTGCCCATGCTAGTAACAATTGTCGGTTTTGAAATTACAATGAAATAATCCAGTTTCAATTAGTTTCAGTAGTCACTGTGTTGTTATTTTGTTTACTAATACCATGGTAACATTAAGTAAGTTCCCTATGTCTAATTTTGCATAATTCAGCCATGTGTTAGAATATTCGACCTCGTTAAGTCTCTATTGTCATTAATCCCACTATAGGGTGTTATTGGTGAACTTAGTTAAAAATATTCGGCCCGAATTTTTCCTGGATTCGGCCCTGTACTAGTTACATTTAAATTTAGTCCGGCGGGCGATGAAATGCTTGCGCCTCGCATATTTATTTCGTGACCGTGAATTCCTTCTTTGATTTCGTATTGCTGATACTATGTGAGCGCCCCAAATTTTGTGCATCGCTTTGGTTGCTCTTGTAAATAGTTCTCGGAACTACGTCGTTTATGGCAAGCAGTGCCGTTTAGTTTCAAATCTCCGAATTACAGCGATAACGATAAGGCATTCTTTGTTCACTGTTCCAGATAGATCGCTTTGTATCTCAACCTTCAATTTGCTTTCTGCCTAATGTAATTAAGCTCTCAAATGAATTCTTTGTTGTCACACATTTAAACATCGATTTCAGAACCTAAATATATTTCTTGGTATTCTTCAGGAGCCGCGCTGGTAAGTTGATACTTAAGGTCGAAAACTCTCCATACGTGGCATAGTGAATGCACGGGAATTCTTATCTTGTTTTGTTACCCGGGGCTTCTCGAAACTCTGTGCTTATTTTGCCAATTCAGCTATGACATCATGCTGCGTGTAGTTGCACCAAGCTTTGTGTGAAGGAAATAAAAATTGATAACTCCTTAGGGAATGATGCATTTAAAATTAGTGGTTTGGGAGTTCTAAACTCTTTTCCATTGTGTTCTTCGCGCGGAGTTCGATTTGAAAATTAGGAATCTGTACCCCAGCATTTGAGTGAGCAAGACGTATGTGAAATTTCGCGCCCCCGACTGTGGCGTGACGCTGCAGTTGGGGGAGTTTTTGTTAACGCATTAATGAACTTTTGGCTGCGTTGTTTTTGTGAGCTTTTGCTAACATTTGGTGATTAACATGGTGAATCCTTTTTGGCGTTTGTGCAAACTTTTCAAGTGCCTTTGGGGCACGTTAATGGCGAGTGCAGTTAAACCCGAATCTTCGAAGTGAACATTTATTCTTGGGTGTCTTCGAAAATGTGCGGTGGGCAGAGGAAGTGTATTTAACTCGACGTTGTTAAATTGGCCGATTTTCGTTTCATACAGTTTGGTCTCCGGGGAGACTTTTGGCACTTTTTGCCGATTTGATCAGAAACGATATCTGAAGAGCCTCAACTAACCTTTTTCCCTGTTAAGTCGGGAAAGAACTATTGCGTAATGCAGATCTGTGTCAACGTCGGGGTTAATTAAAAGGAAGGGCCCGCTTCGCAATATAGTGTTGTTTGCTGTCACACTTCTTCGATTGATGTTTGCTGCCTCTTCTGGAGAATTTGCTACACCTTTTGCACGTCTTGCCAAGCCTCCACGAGGACGATTACATCGGCATCTAATACTGCATGCTTCAACTCAGGTAGGAGCCTTGTATTGTATCAACTAAATTAACTCTGGTGCCTAACTTAAGGTGCGATTTTATATTTTATTGTGCGTCAGTGCTTATAAACGTTGCGTACGTCCGCTAGGACTTATGATCTGTCTCAATTAATGTTTACCAGGGGCTTTACTCCTGGCGCCCATTTTATGTCCTTTGTTTTGGATAATATTGTGTTTTTTTTGTGTCTTTGTAACTAGCCCTTAAGATATATTTTGGTTTTTGTGGGGCCCCCTTTCATATTCACGTAGGATATCTTATTACTAAATTGAAACTCACCTCCGGGTGTTTGTTTTAATGTACCGATTTGTGTAAACTGTCATTTGTTTCTTTAAATAATAAACCTGTTAGTCAGTTCATTCTTTTTATGAATTTTGAAACCCCTTTTGGGTCATTAACTAATCTAGTGTGGCAAAGGCCAAGTGTAATTAATTTTGTGAAGTTAAAGCATGCTCTTTTGATAAGTAAGCCCCAAGCTCTGGGCTAGTGCCAGTGTTCTTTTGTTATACTTTAGTGACGGTGGCCTTGAAGGTAAGTGATTTAACGACAAGGTCACCCGGCTACTCGGAGGAGGCTTGGTAAACAACAGGCTGAGGTGTTCAGGTGTTCAGCAACATACCTGAAGGACTTCTATATAGGCTACGTGTATTGTTCTTGGTTCTAGACACGTTAGCCACCCTTAATCAGAACCAAGTGGCGCTCAGGCATTTCTTTTTCTTTTAAGCAAGCTTTAGGGTAAGTACCCCGTCGGTTTTTCATTTAAGTCTTCGAACCACGCCTTCCCGACTGCGTTAAGTGCAGGTAACCGGAGCAACAAAATCTGCTCCAGCACATTAAGATCTGTGATTTCTAGGGAAAGCCGACGAACCCTGTAGTTTGTACCCGTTTTTGAACAATCAATACGACCTATGTCGATCTGATGAATTTATACCGTAACACATGTACAGTCTTACATTATTCTCACTGTATAAACCTAAATACAAAATTACGAGCCCAGTCAACTAACACATTTTAAAAAAAATTATATAAATTAATGAATAATGCATGTTTTGGAAAAACTATAGAAACTGTTAGACAGCATAGCACTTGTCTCTAGGTGGGATGGTAGATAAGGTGCCAATTATTACATTTCTCAACCCAACTTTCACAGCAGAACTTGGCGCTTGGCTTTTTCGCTTGGCTTGGCGCTTGGCTTGGCGCTTGGCTTGGCGCTGTTCTTGGCGCGTGGCTTGGCGCTTGGCTGGGCACTTGGCTTGGCAGTTGGCTTGGCGTGGCGCTTTTCTTGGCGCGTGGCTTGGCACTTGGCTTGCCACTTTGCTTGGCGTTTGGCTTGGCGCCTGTCGTGGCGCATGGCTTGGCGCTCTCCTTGGCGTTTGGCTTGGCGCTTGGCTTGGCGCTTGGCTTGGCGCGTGGCTTGTCGTTTGGCTTGGCGCTTTCCTTGGCGCGTGGTTTGGCGCTTAGCTTGGAGCGTGGCTTGGCGCTCGGCTTGGCGCTTGGCTTGGCGAATTTCTTGGCGCGTGGCTTGGTGCGTGGCTTGTCGCTTGGCTGGCGCTCTCCTTGGCGCGTGGTTTGGCGCTTAGCTTGGCGCGTGGCTTGTCGCTTGGCTTAGCGCCCTTTTTGGCGCGTGGCTTAACGCTCTCCATGGAGCGTGGCTTGGCCGTTGGCTTGGCGCTTGGCTTGGCGCTTTTCTTGGGCGTGGCTTGTTGCTTGGCTTGGCGCTTTTTTTGGCGCGTGGCTTGACACTTAGCTTGGCGCGTGGCTTGACGCTTGACTGGGCGTTTGGCTTAACGTTTGTCTCGGCGCTTGGCTTGGCGCTTTTCTTGGCGCGTGGCTTGGCGCGTAACTTGGCGCTTGGCTGGGCGCTTGGATTGGCGCTTCGCTTGGCGCTTGGTTTGGCGCTTTTTTTAGCGCGTGGCTGGGCGCTTGGCTTAACGCTAAACTTGGCGCTTGGCTTGGTGCATGGGGTGGCGCTTTTCTTGGCGCGTGGCTTGGCACTTGGCCTGGTGATTGGCTTGACGCTTGGCTTGACGCATGCCTTGGCGCTTTCCTTGGCGCGTGGCTTGGAGCTTGGTTGGGCGTTTGGCTTGGCGCTTTTCTTAAGGTGTGGTTGGCGCGTAGCTTGGCACTTGGCTTGCCGCTTAGAATGGCGCTTGGCTTGCCGCTTGGATTGGTGCTCTCCTTGGCTCGTGGCTTAGCGCATATCGTGGCGTTTTCCTTGGCGCGTGGCTTGGCGCTTGGCTTGGCGCTTTTCTTGACGCGTGGCTTGGCACTTGGCTTAGCGTTTGGCTTGGCGTTTGGCTTGGGGCTTGGCTTGGCGCTTTGCTTGGCGCTTTTCTTGGCGCGTGGTTTGGAACTTGGCTTGGCGCTTGGCATGGCGCTTGGCCTGGCGCATAGCTTGACGCTCTCCTTGGCGCGTGGCTTGGCGCTTGGCTGGACGTTTGGCTTGGCGCTTTTCTTAGCGCGTAGTTTGGTGCTTGGCTTGCCGCTTGGTCTGGCGCTTGGCATTTCGCATAAATTGACGTTTTCCTTGGCGCGTGGCTTGGCGCTTGGCTGGACGCTTGGCTTGGCGCTTGGCTTGGCGCTTGGCTTGGCGCTTAGCTTGGCGCTTGGCTTAACGCTTGGCTTGGCGCTTGGCTTGGCGCTTGGCTTGGCGCTTGGCTTGTCGCTTGGCTTGGCGTTTGGCTTGGCGCTTGCCTTGGCGCATGGCTTGAAGCTCTCCTTGGCGCGTGGCTTGTCGCTTGGCTTCTTGCTTTTCTTGGCGCGTGGCTTGACAATTGGCTTTGCGCTTTTCTTAGCGCGTGGCTTGGCGCTTGGCTTGGCGCTTGGCTTGGCGCTTGGCTTGGCGCTTGGTTTAACGCATGGCTTGGCGCTTGGCTTGGCGCTTGGCTTGGCGCTTGGCTTGTCGCTTGGCTTGGCGTTTGGCTTGGCGCTTGCCTTGGCGCATGGCTTGGAGCTCTTCTTGGCGCGTGGCTTGTCGCTTGGCTTCATGCTTTTCTTGGCGCGTGGCTTGGCACTTGGCTTGGAGCTTGGCTTGGCGCTTGGCATGGCGCATAACTTGACGTTCTCCTTGGGCGTGGCTTGGCGCTTGGCTGGACGCTTGGCTTGGCGCTTGGCTTGGCGCTTGGCTTGGCGCTTTTCTTGGCGCGTGGCTTAGCGCGTGGCTTAGCGCGTGGCTTAGCGCGTGGCTTAGCGCGTGGCTTGTCGCTTGGCTTCGCGCTTTTCTTGGCGCGTGGTTTGGAACTTGGCTTGGCGATTGGCTTGGCGCTTGGTTTAACGCTTGGCTTGGCGCTTGGCTTGGCGCTTGGCTTGGCGCTTGGCTTGTCGCTTGGCTTGGCGTTTGGCTTGGCGCTTTTCTTAGCGCGTGGCTTGGCGCTTGGCTTGGCGCTTGGCTTGGCGCTTGGTTTAACGCTTGGCTGGGCGCTTGGCTTGGCGCTTGGCTTGGCGCTTGGCTTGTCGCTTGGCTTGGCGTTTGGCTTGGCGCTTGCCTTGGCGCATGGCTTGGAGCTCTCCTTGGCGCGTGGCTTGTCGCTTGGCTTCATGCTTTTCTTGGCGCGTGGCTTGGCACTTGGCTTGGCGCTTGGCTTGGCGCTTGGCATGGCGCATAACTTGACGTTCTCCTTGGGCGTGGCTTGGCGCTTGGCTGGACGCTTGGCTTGGCGCTTGGCTTGGCGCTTGGCTTGGCGCTTTTCTTGGCGCGTGGCTTAGCGAGTGGTTTGGCTTTTGGCTTTGCGCTTTTCTTAGCGCAAGGCTTGGCGCTTGGCTTTGCGCTTTTCTTAGCGCGTGGCTTGGCGCTTGGCTTTGCGCATTTCTTAGCGCGTGGCTTAGCGCGTGGCTTAGCGCGTGGCTTGTCGCTTGGCTTCGCGCTTTTCTTGGCGCGTGGTTTGGAACTTGGCTTGGCGCTTGGCTTGGCGCTTGGCCTGGCGCATAGCTTGACGCTCTCATTGGCGCGTGGCTTGGCGCTTGGCTGGACGTTTGGCTTGGCGCTTTTCATAGCGCGTAGTTTGGTGCTTGGCTTGCCGCTTGGCCTGGCGCTTGGCATTTCGCATAACTTGATGTTTTCCATGGCGCGTGGTTTGGCGCTTGGCTGGACGCTTGGCTTGGAGCTTGGCTTGGCGCTTGGCTTGGCGCTTGGCTTAACGCTGGGCGTTTGGCTGGGCGTTTGGATTAGCGTTTGTCTCGGCGCTTGGCTTGGCGCTTGGCTTGGCGCTTGGCTTGGCGCTTGGCTTGTCACTTGGCTTGGCGTTTGGCTTGGCGCTTGCCTTGGCGCATGGCTTGGAGCTCTTCATGGCGCGTGGCTTGTCGCTCGGCTTCATGCTTTTCTTGGCGCGTGGCTTGGCGCGTGGCTTGGCGCTTGGCTGGACGCTTGGCTTGGCGCTTGGCTTGGCGCTTGGCTTGGCGCTTGGCTTAACGCTGGGCGTTTGGCTGGGCGTTTGGCTTAGCGTTTGTCTCGGCGCTTGGCTTGGCGCTTGGCTTGGCGCTTTTCTTGGCGCGTGGCTTAGCGCGTGGCTTGGCGCTTGGCTTTGCGCTTTTCTTAGCCCGTAATTTGGCGCGTGGCTTGGCAGTTGGTTTAATGCTTTTCTTGGCGCTTTTCTTGGCGCGTAACTTGGCGCTTGGCTTCGCGCTTTTCTTGGCGCGCGGCTTGGTACATGGCTTGGCGCTTGGCTTGGCGCTGGGCATGGTGCATAGCTTGACGTTCTCTTTGGCGCGTGGCTTGGCGTTTAGCTAAACGCTTGGCTTGGCGCTTGGCTGAACGCTTGGCTTGGCGCTTGGCTTGGCGCTTGGCTGGGCGTTTGGCTGGGCGTTTGGCTTAGAGCGTGTCTTGTCGCTTGGCTTGGCGCTCTCTTTGGCGCGTGGTTTGGCGCTTAGCTTAGCGCATCTTTTGGCGCGTGGCTTGGCGCGTGGCTTGGCGCCTGGCTTGTCGCTTGGCTTGGCGCTCTCTTTAGCGCGTGGTTTGGCGCTTAGCTTGGCGCGTGGCTTGGCGCTTAGCTTGGCACTTGGCTTGGCGCTTGGCTTGGCGCTTGGCCTAACGCATAGCTTGACGCTCTCCTTGGCGCGTGGTTTGGCACTTGGCTTGCCGCTTGGCTTGGCGCTTGGTTTGGCGCTTGGTTTGGCGCTTGTTTTGGCGCATGCCTTGGCGCTCTCCTTAGCGTTTGGCTTGGAGCTTGGCTAGGCGCTTGGCTTGGCGGTCGGTCTGGCGCTTTTCTTGGCGCGTGGCTTGTCGCTTGGCTTGGCGCTTTTCTTGGCGCGTAGCTTGGCACTTGGCTTGACGCTTAGTATGGCGCTTGGCTTGGCGCATGGCTTGGCGCTCTCCTTAGCGCGTAGCTTGGCGCTTGACTTGGCGCCTTTTTTGGCGCGTGGCTTGGCGCTTGGCTTGGCGTTTGGCTTGGCGCTTGTAATATAAAGGCCTCACGTTGCGGGTCAATTGTAGTATTAAGCCTCAGTTGAGGTGTCAATTGTAATATAATGGCCCCAGTTGCGGTGCCAATTACTTATTTATATTACAAATTAAAATAATATAACTTACCTCACAAACGTCAATATTTGACGTGCAAATATTGTTCAGTTATATCTTTCTAATTATTTTAAAGATTGCTCCGTTTAGTCAGTACAGCTAAAAGAATACTCTTTATACTCAGCTGAATGGTGCTTCTTAATAACAAGTATAACTGATTGTTTAACTATTTGATTAATATAAAGTAATTTTATAGTCATTTTCAGGTCTTTTACTGATATTCTAAATATCTTAATGACATTCAGATATGTTTATTGACTTTTCAATGACGTAAGGATAGTCAAGTATGTTTAGGATAACTTTTAATCAATATTTAAAACCCAAAATCCCTAATTTACATTCCCAATCTTAAATTAAATCAAATGTTAGAATTTCTAAATATAATGGCCTTGTTACATCAACAATTGCCGATGGTAAATCGGAACATGCTCGCACTAACTCAGGAGAAGGGTCGTGGGCAACTTACCTTCCAAAAAAACTAAAGATCGAACGGATAAGGGCGCCAAGGGGTTTGCAGCCTATGTTCCACTCGTTCATTTAAGCGACAAACCACTAAGTTCGCTCAAGATAGCAATGCAACGTACACAATAAAACAAAACCCACAGAGTAATAAATCGTATAATATTTCCAATAGATAATGGATCGCATAACAGGGAGGCATAAAATTGTTTGGAATTACTGGCATAAAGTACACAGACAAGACTAGTACAAAATAAATATGTATGACAGTAGGCAAATATATATCACATTCTTACTTATTTCACAGATTCAATCGGGTGCATCCGAAATCGCAGCTAGGCTGACGGCCTCGTAACTAATTTCTAAATGGACTTACTTTCAGCACTAAATTTGGCTAAAACACATTGATTAATAGCAAACCGAAGGCTAAGAGAATGTCACCATTGTACTGCGTTCCACTTTTTAGTATGTATCAAGTTAATAATTTACGGATACCCACGTAAGCAATCAGATCTGTCTGCCCTATGGAAATAAGCACTGCTGAATACTGTTTCAGCTATTTTAATTAATCCGAAGGAGCATGGAACTATCGCAACTAGGTTTGCCACTCGCTCAGCGAAATGTCAATCCAAAATGAGCTTCGGCGAATTTACTTTAAAATAAGCACAGCGAAAGCTCGCACTTCGTGTGACCCTTGATTACAACAACTACTTGCGGTGAAGCCGCTAATAACAGAACCCTATATGAATTGCTAAACAAGATAACGCAGGCAATTGCAAATTCCAGTGCATCCTAGCAGTTAACGAACATAATACTATGCCGCACAACGAAATCGTTTGAGAGTTCGTATAACAACGTGCAAAATAATCGAGGTAGGTTTCAAACCAGACTCGGCTTCACGACGTCACTCCAAACAACAGGGGGCTGCTCCTAAGGGAAGCTGTGAGCCACCGAGAACTGGGGACTCTGCCTCAAATCTCTCCGAGGGGTGTGCGAAGAACCACAGCCATCGACTTTGGGATGATCTCAACCCGAAGCAAGGAGCCAGGAAAGCCTGATAATCGCGTAACAGAAAAATGTGCTTTTACACTAGCAGAGGTCTTGGTAATTTTCCTGGCCCATCGACGGAAAGGATGTTAAAATAACGGCTGCCACAACCACTAGGTTCTTTGGGCGTCCTTTACGAACCCTTCTTTCAGTTCAACTTCCTACATGGGAGACGATGCACCTCGAAGATTGTCCAAAAAACCAATTTTGCGGGCGGACATCTAAGCAAGAAAATTTTCACGAAAGAGGACGCTTCCCTAACGCCATCTCACGACAGCGGCGGAAGTTGGTGCCGATAATATAGAAACCTGTATTTCGAATACAACTATTCGAAATAGGAATTAGAAACCTGTGTTTCCACTAGAAATGTTTCAATTTAAGTAGCAATCTGTATTGTTCGAACAACAAAGGTTGCCTGCCAATCAGGCGGAGAGTACTGCATAATTACGAGAAAACAATTTATTGGTTTCAGCCTAAAATCGCCGAGTACTCAGAACACTATTATAATTTAGATAATTAATAGTAATTCTTAGTTCTAAATACAAGTTCACTAATATTAAACACATAATTTAAACATTCTTGAAGTATTCCAAAAATTGTTCGTAAAAGTTATGAAACAAACACTGACCTTAGCGTCGCTGAACAGATTCGCCTGGAGGCTGTGGAAATCAGGCGTCCGTTACGTTATTTTGCTGGTTCCATCCCTTATGTTAAGCGCAGAACTGAGACAGCAGTTTCCGCTTTAAGACAGCTTAGTCATGCCACTTAACGGGATGATAATTCGTCACTGTGTGAGATGCAGCCTCACATCCCTTAATTATTTATAGGCTTGGACCCACAGCGACGCAGTAAGTGAATCTAACAAGTAAATGCAGACTGGTTTATTACAAAAATAATTGTTCTATATATACAAACAAATTTGCTTAGATCATAGTAATATACAAAGTTCATTTCTAATAACAGGTGCAATGTATTATATTCAGTAGGTTAATTTACTAGTATTGCAAAACAATACTCAGCGGTTTTGCTTCCGTGATATGATATGGACTCCATGAACTCGAGCGTCTTTTATGCTGAGCTGCGATTGTAGGCATTTAAACCTTGTCACGGCCTTGCGTAATTGTGTACGCGAAGCCGTGTAAAAATGCTGAGCGGCGACTGCGAGGTGTTTAAACTTGACTGTGAGTAGGTCGCCGCGCTTGCATAATGCAATATTGCGTTTTGGTGGCTTTTAACTTTTAGAATGTTTCGTAAAATTTAAATGAATAATTATAAATTTATATCTGGTTAATCTGTTAAAGACAAGATTAAACATATTGCCAATTTTAAGCCACAAAAAAGCAAACCGATAAATTATATTGTTTCTTCGAGATTGAGCGTTTTGAGAGGATATTCTTCTGCCTGGGGTTGTGCGGGTGGTGGCTTCCTTCGTGTTATTCGTTGCCGAATGTAGTAGATAGCTCCTAATAGGGCAGCGGTTCCCAAAAGGCTGCCTGTGACCCCAATAGACAGGTGAGAATGATGTCGGATGGCTTTCCAGGTGAAGTTTTTTATATGCTCCTGGAAATCTAACTGCGATGCTTGTAGGTCTTCGAAGTGGTCTGACTGAGTTAGTACAGGTTCCTCTGCGATTTCTGAAAATGAGTTTGTTGTGATTGGGTTGGTAATATTGATACTGATAGCCTTGGAGTATCCAGCCAGGATCTTGTATTTTCTGTTGTGCCTTGGGGTTAATGTATTCCTCGCAGTTTGGATGATGCAATCCGATGAAATTTGAATGACACCTGTAGTGTTGACGGTGACTTCTTCCCTGTTTCCACTACAAGTGATTGCTATGCGGGTTGGCTTACTGACTACAAATAGCCAGGTGTTTTCCATGTACAATTGTTTCCAAATAATGGACTGGATGCGATGTCTTCGTAGGAGACATTGACTGGTTTCTACTCGGTGATATATATCGTCAATGATGCAGTTTGGGTTGTTTTCAATTCCTTTAACTACCGTTGGACTGCAAACATAGGTAGTGGGAGAAATTTGTAGCTCTTCTTTGAATTCTTCATCTGTTTCGTGGAAGTACATTTGTAGGTTGTAATCCACAGCGAAGATTCCTTTCGGCACATCGATCATCCAGTAGGATCCATTGCTGATTTGGAGAGGAATTGGTGTCACTTTAATTAAGGAGTATTCCGTTTTTTCCACTATGATGAAATACCCTTGGACGTTGATGTAGATGTCGTCATGCCCAATGTCAACCTTTAGAATTGGCGTTGGTAATATCTCCAAATTTGGTGAAAGTTTACTGGTTGCATTAGCGAGGATCTGTTTAATTTGAGCAGGTGTTATTAGCTCGTACAGATTACCTTGCTGGAAGTGAACGTTTAAGATGTGAATATGGTAGTTGCACAGTTCACTAATTACATTTGTGGCGACTTGGTACACACTGATGATGTGAATATTTAGTCGGTTGGAGTCGGTTGCTTTATACCATTTGTCCATGTTGTTAATGGCCCGGATTCCTTGGTTTAATTTTTCTTGGAAATGTTCCAGCTTCTTGTCGATTCGTTCTTCGGTTTCATTAAACCTGGAAAGTGCTGATAGCAAGAATTTGGATTGTTGACTGTCCATTTTTATTAGTTCCTGTTGATTCTTGTCTAGCCTGTCTATATCTTGATAGACTTCATCGTTGACTCCAAAAATTGATGTTAATACTGTGCCAAGGACTCCTCTTTTTTCTCGTCTTGTTATTATTTCTTCCATACCATCTCTAATCCATTCCATATGCTTTTTCTGTTCCAGAAGATGATGCACCAGTGTCTTGCATAATGTGTCTTCGGACAGTTCTTTTGCAGAGTCGCAGAGATTTTCGAATTTGTCTACCATGTCTGTGACTGTTTCGAAGTCTTCTTCGATCTTCCCCCTCTCGAACTGGATTTCGATCCGGAATGTTCCTCTCTCAATCTTCCCGTGTCCAATGTGTTCTACATAGTACCCGCTGTCTGGTTTTTGGATATTAAATTCTGCTTTACTTAATGTATTGGTGGTAAGAAGGGTAAAGATGAGTAACAGCAGTTTCCATTTGGACGCGACAGATTTCCTTGGTGCTGGGGATGATCGTGTCTGGATAATGTTAGTTGAAATTTTATCTTCTGCCTCTGGTTCCTGCGATTCCTCGGTAGTTGCTGGTAATGGAATGATGCTGCCTATGGATCGTTTTAGCTGATGTCCTCCTGATTTCTGGAGCGTCACTACTCGTACTGATCCATCGGCTGCTGGATGAGTTGCAGTGACTCTTGCTAAAGGCCACTTACTAGGATTGATACTATCTTCTTTGATTAACACTAAATCTCCAACTTTAGTGTTCTCCAATGGTTTCTTCCATTTGTTTCGTTGCTGTAGTCCATGAAGGTAGTCCGAGCTCCATGATTTCCAAAAATCTTGCTTGATCTTTTGGATTATCCTCCAACGATTCGATAGATTTGAAGATATTGGAGTGTTGATTGGGTCTGGTGGCGATATGATTTCCCTCCCTATTAGGAAATGGCCTGGCGTCAGAGCAGTTGTGTCCTCAATATCGTTGCCTTGTGGACATAGAGGACGTGAGTTTAGGCAGGCCTCAATTTGGCAGAGAAGAGTTGTTAACTCTTCAAAGGTGAGAGTAGCGTGGCCAATAGTTCTCTTCAGATGATGCTTCATTGATTTTACCCCTGCTTCCCATATCCCTCCGAAGTGAGGGGCTATTGGAGGGATGAAGTGCCATTGGGTACCACCGGTTGCTAAGGTTTCTTGGACAACTGGGCCTTCAATTGTTTGGCGGGTCTCCTTGTCCAACACTTTTCTTGCGCCAACGAAGTTTGTTCCGTTGTCGCTGTATAGGTGTGCACAGCGTCCTCTTCGGGCAGTAAACCTCCTGAAGACTGCTAGGAAGCTGTTGGTTGTCATGTCGCTGACGGCCTCTAGGTGGATTGCCTTGGTTGATAGACAGACAAAAACAGCAATGTACCCTTTGTGCGAAGAATGCCCTCTTCCCTTGGATGTTCGGATCTGTATTGGGCCGGCGTAGTCCACTCCGGAATGGAAGAATGGAGGAGTTGAATTCACTCTGGTTGATGGAAGATTTCCCATCAGTTGCTGTGCTGCCTCTGCTTTGTATCGTAGACATCGGAAACACTTCTGGATGCTGGAGCTGACTGCTTTCTTCGCGTTGATGATCCAATATTTTCTTCGGATATATGAGAGAGTGAGTTGGGTGCCACCGTGCAGCGTGCGTAGATGCGCCTCTTAGATTATTAGTTTGGAAATATGACTGGAGTACGGGAGTATGATTGGGTGTTTTTCATTGAAGGACAAGGTGGAATTTTCTAATCTTCCTCCAACACGGATTATTCCATGCTGATCGATGAAGGGATTGAGGTTGGCAAGCTTGTTACTGGAACTCACATATTTGTTCTGCCGGAGTTGAGATCCTGTTGCCCTCAAAATAGGATCACTTCCTTGGATGACCTTAACGAGTAGGAGGATGGTGTCGTCCATTTCCTTCACTGATAGGCATCCTGATTGGGTGGGAAGTCGCTTACACTTGTTGATGAATCTTCGGCAATGTGACATGACTCGTACCATTCTTGTTAGAGAAGAAAAACGATGAACGACTTCGTTCTCGTCTTGATGAATGGTAGTTTGATGCACAGTGTAACTTCTTGCTTCTTCCTCGGTGGTTGCGGTGTCTGGTTGACACGGCCATGAACTCTTGTTAACTAGCCAGCTCGGTCCGTCCCACCATAGGAGATGATTCTTTAGTTTTTCTGGACTAATGCCTCGGGAGATGACGTCTGCAGGATTCTCTTCGGATTTGACGTGGTTCCAATGTTGAGCCGGAATTAGATTGTTGATTTCGGCTACTCGATTCGCGACGAACGTCTTCCATCGTACCGGGTCTCCTTTTATCCATCCTAATGTAACCATGGAGTCGGTCCAGGCGAAGATAGACACCTTAGGAAGGTCTAATGCTGCAATTACACTTTGAAGTAGATTGGAAAGGAGTACTGCTGCGCAGAGTTCCAGTCTTGGTAATGTCGTCTTGGCTCGGGCTGGTGCCACCTTGGATTTGGATATTAATAAGGATACCTTGACTTGGCCGGATGATGTGGTGACTCTGGTATAAATCGCGGCCCCGAAAGCTCTTTCGGAGGCGTCACAGAATCCATGCAGCTCTACTAGAGATTCCCTTTTGATAAACAACCACCTTGGTAAGGTAATTTCTTCCACTGCCTTGAGTTGAGACCTGAGCGTCTCCCATTTGCTTTGGATATTTTCAGACACTGGGTCATCCCATTTGATATTTTCGAGCCATAGTTCTTGGATGAGTAGCTTGGCAGTGATGATGACGGGTGCTAACCATCCCAATGGGTCGAAAATTTTGGCAACTTCGGATAGTATGGTGCGTTTGGTGGATTCCTGTTGCTTAACGTCTACCTTAAAACAGAAAACATCTTCATATGGAGACCAGTGAATGCCCAAGGACTTTTTTACGCCGTCTTCACTTATTTCGAGGTATGTTTGTTCCTTTAACTCTTCTGGGAGTTCTTGAATGATGGCTGACTCATTACTGCACCATTTATGTAGAGTAAAGCCTCCACGCTTTAGTAAGGAAATGAGCTGACCTTGTTGTTGGATCGCTTCTTCCACAGTGTCGGCCCCAGAAAGCACGTCGTCCACGTAGAAATCTTTCTTCACTGCTTCTGAAGCTAATGGAAATGAGACCTTTTCGTCCTCTGCGAGTTGATGCAAGGTTCGAATGGCAAGATAGGGAGCTGATGCGGTTCCATAAGTGACGGTGCACAGCTTATATTCCCTGATTGGCTGTGATTTGTCGAATCTCCATAGGACTCTTTGGTACTCCTGGTCTTGGTTGTTCATTCTGATTTGTCGGTACATTTTTTCAATGTCTGCAGAAAAAACAATCCTGTGTGTTCTCCATCGAAGTAGAATGTCGACCAGTTCTTGCTGAAGTTTAGGTCCAGCGTACATCATCTCATTTAAGGATTTTCGGTGAGAGGCCTTGCTAGAGGCATCGAAAACGACACGAAGCCTGGTTGATGAACTTGCTTCTCGGATGACGCCATGGTGGGGAATGTAATACTTGCCGTTATTCTCATCTTCCTTTGCCACCTTTTCCATATGTCCTAAATCCAAGTATTCTTGCATGAATTTCTTGTATTGGACTGCTAGATCTTGATCTTGTCCTAATTTCTTCTCCAGATGTATGAATCGTGCCAATGCTGAGGGTTTGGACCTTCCCATGTGTACTGGAGTTTGTTTGAATGGAATCCTTACTACGTATCTTCCATCTACGTCTCGCTGGACTGTGTCTGTGAATTTATTTTCACATACCTGATCATCTGGGGAAAGTTTCCTTTGAGGAGAAGCCTCTTCAATGTTCCAGAATTTCTGCAACTGCTCATCCTCTTCAATTTTGGCAACCATGGTGTTGACCTTAAGGCTGGTGGGAGGTCGTCTTCCCATGGTTCCTGATAAGATCCATCCCAATTCGGTATTCTGTCCTAGGATGCCATCTTTGGATTTCTTGATTCCCTCGAGAATTATTTGGGAATATTCTTCAGCGCCTAGAAGTATATCTATGGGGCCAGGTCGGTTGAAGGTTGGATCGGCGATGAAGACATGTTTCCAGGCATCCATTTTTATGTTCGGAATGGGTGATGAAGGCATGGTTTTTGTAAGTTTGGGAAGTACCAGTAAAGTAACAGGTAAGGAAAATTTACTTGGAAATCTTGGCGTAATCAAACCTGTGATTTTCCATTTTGCGACTTTTGTTTCGCTGTTCCCAATTCCGGAGATTTCTGCTCGAACCTTGGTCCTGGGTAACGCTAATAATTCGGCTGCGGCTTCGGTGATGAAGGAACCTTGAGACCCTGGATCTATCAAGACCCTCAAGAGATGAGTCATCCCGGATGCTGCCTTAACTTGAACCGTTGCTGTGGCCAGTAGCACTTGGCTCTTCTTTGCGCCTAGGTTGGCGGCAATGATTGTGGGTTTTGGCTTCTTCTCTGGAGCGTTGGAGGTCTGCATGGCTGCTGCGTGAGAAAACGTCTTCATCTTCGGAGCAGGTATCGGCTTTGATGGCGGCTGTGCCTTGTGAAGCAGAGTATGGTGTGGAAAGCGGCAGATTTTGCAGTTATAATACGAACGACATTGTATGTTAGAATCGTGTCGCAAACATCGAAAGCACAATCGGTAGGTTCTTACCACTTCTTGCTTTTCGTGGGTGGAGAGCCTCTGGAATTGACCACAGTTATCGATGTAATGATCCCCATTGCACATCTTGCAGTTGAGATATCCGGCAGCGTAATTTTTCTGTGGCTTGTCCTGAGTTGGTTTTCGAGCTCCATCAATGGATTCCAAGGATTGGAACCGCATTTGTAAGAAGGCCATTAGAGTTTGGTGATCCTGAACTTCATTTGTGCACTGAAGCGACTGCTCATATAATTTGTTAGTTTCAGGATCCCATTTTCGAGTAATAACTCGGTTAATCCACGGACCCCAGCTGTCGGTGGAAATGCCCAAATTTTTGATTGCTTCCACACATTCCTTAGTGGAGTCATGCAATCTTTTCAACCCTTGGGCTGATTCCTTGGAGAGGACCGGCTGATCGAAGATGGTGTCTAGCAATTTGGTTAGAATAAGGCGATTATTTTGATACCTTTGTTGCAGCAAATTCCAAGCGGTGTTGTAGTTGGCTTGAGTCACTGCGAGATGCTGGATTAGTCGGCTGGGCTCTCCCTTGACATGCGTTTTTAAATACTGCATTTTGATGACATCATCCATGTTTTGGTTGTCATCTACTAATTTGGTGAATAGGTCCTTAAAAGTGGCCCATTCCTCATAATTTCCCTCGTATATGGGGATTTTAACTTGAGGAAGCGAGATGGCTGATGCTTGCTCGTTCCTTGTTGGTGCTTGTAACAAATTAATTAAATTTTGGTACCTGTCTTTCAACGTAGTAAATTCAGGACTGAAGTGCGTCTGGTTTGAATCCATCTCGTTAGACATGACTTCTTCGTCCATCTCGATCACCCGGTCCCATTCTTCCTTTAATTCCCTCTTTGTGATGGCGGGCCTTCCGAGTGCTTGTTCCAGTTCGGCGTCGTCCAAAGATTGCTTAAAATTCTGCATCCGAATCTGCAGTTTTCGGATACGAACCTTTTGCTCGGGATTTACAACTGTTTCCTCTCGCCTCCTAGTTTCAGAGGGGTCGGGATTTTCAGTTGCCTTTAAACAGCTCTGCAAATAACTTTTTGCTTCGCAGTAGATGGCTTTAATTTGTTCGTAATACCCTGTGGTAAAATAATTATGTGTAGGAATACTTAGCTGCACCATTTTGGCGTGATTTTTGGTCACGGCGTTCCAAGTTTCGTCCAGCGTCTTGTTTCGGCTGGCGATGTAAGCTTCTGTTTTTCGGCTGGCAGGGTCCTTTTTGCTGTTGGAAAATACCTGCGTGATCTTCTGGCCGAGTTCTTCTTGGGCGAAAGCTAGCTGATTGAATTCCTCCATATTGTTTGCCATTTTCGGGGAACCGGGTGGGTTGGTAGATGTTGTTTTCTTCTCGGGATGTACCTCTTCTTAGTTGTAGACAGATCCGGCTCGAAGGACCATGAACAGATTCGCCTGGAGGCTGTGGAAATCAGGCGTCCGTTACGTTATTTTGCTGGTTCCATCCCTTATGTTAAGCGCAGAACTGAGACAGCAGTTTCCGCTTTAAGACAGCTTAGTCATGCCACTTAACGGGATGATAATTCGTCACTGTGTGAGATGCAGCCTCACATCCCTTAATTATTTATAGGCTTGGACCCACAGCGACGCAGTAAGTGAATCTAACAAGTAAATGCAGACTGGTTTATTACAAAAATAATTGTTCTATATATACAAACAAATTTGCTTAGATCATAGTAATATACAAAGTTCATTTCTAATAACAGGTGCAATGTATTATATTCAGTAGGTTAATTTACTAGTATTGCAAAACAATACTCAGCGGTTTTGCTTCCGTGATATGATATGGACTCCATGAACTCGAGCGTCTTTTATGCTGAGCTGCGATTGTAGGCATTTAAACCTTGTCACGGCCTTGCGTAATTGTGTACGCGAAGCCGTGTAAAAATGCTGAGCGGCGACTGCGAGGTGTTTAAACTTGACTGTGAGTAGGTCGCCGCGCTTGCATAATGCAATATTGCGTTTTTGGTGGCTTTTAATTTTTAGAATGTTTCGTAAAATTTAAATGAATAATTATAAATTTATATCTGGTTAATCTGTTAAAGACAAGATTAAACACTCTGTGTTTTATTTACTTAGGTTTACATGCATGGTGTTGAATAAGCTGAGATGCTAGGTAAGAAAAAAACACATTTTTATGCAGTTTTTTATTTTATTTAGCTATCAATACATTTTAAACTTGATCATCTAAAAAAGTGTACTCGACGGGTGAACAGATTCGCCTGGAGGCTATGGAAATCAGGCGTCCGTTACGTTATTTTGCTGGTTCCATCCCTTATGTTAAGCGCAGAACTGAGACAGCAGTTTCCGCTTTAAGACAGCTTAGTCATGCCACTTAACGGGATGATAATTCGTCACTGTGTGAGATGCAGCCTCACATCCCTTAATTATTTATAGGCTTGGACCCACAGCGACGCTGTAAGTGAATCTAACAAGTAAATGCAGACTGGTTTATTACAAAAATAATTGTTCTATATATACAAACAAATTTGCTTAGATCATAGTAATATACAAAGTTCATTTCTAATAACAGGTGCAATGTATTATATTCAGTAGGTTAATTTACTAGTATTGCAAAACAATACTCAGCGGTTTTGCTTCCGTGATATGATATGGACTCCATGAACTCGAGCGTCTTTTATGCTGAGCTGCGATTGTAGGCATTTAAACCTTGTCACGGCCTTGCGTAATTGTGTACGCGAAGCCGTGTAAAAATGCTGAGCGGCGACTGCGAGGTGTTTAAACTTGACTGTGAGTAGGTCGCCGCGCTTGCATAATGCAATATTTGCGTTTTTGGTGGCTTTTAACTTTTAGAATGTTTCGTAAAATTTAAATGAATAATTATAAATTTATATCTGGTTAATCTGTTAAAGACAAGATTAAACATATTGCCAATTTTAAGCCACAAAAAAGCAAACCGATAAATTATATTGTTTCTTCGAGATTGAGCGTTTTGAGAGGATATTCTTCTGCCTGGGGTTGTGCGGGTGGTGGCTTCCTTCGTGTTATTCGTTGCCGAATGTAGTAGATAGCTCCTAGTAGGGCAGCGGTTCCCAAAAGGCTGCCTGTGACCCCAATAGACAGGTGAGAATGATGTCGGATGGCTTTCCAGGTGAAGTTTTTTAGATGCTCCTGGAAATCTAACTGCGATGCTTGTAGGTCTTCGAAGTGGTCTGACTGAGTTAGTACAGGTTCCTCTGCGATTTCTGAAAATGAGTTTGTTGTGATTGGGTTGGTAATATTGATACTGATAGCCTTGGAGTATCCAGCCAAGATCTTGTATTTTCTGTTGTGCCTTGGGGTTAATGTATTCCTCGCAGTTTGGATGATGCAATCCGATGAAATTTGAATGACACCTGTAGTGTTGACGGTGACTTCTTCCCTGTTTCCACTACAAGTGATTGCTATGCGGGTTGGTTTACTGACTACAAATAGCCAGGTGTTTTCCATTGAAGGACAAGGTGGAATTTTCTAATCTTCCTCCAACACGGATTATTCCATGCTGATCGATGAAGGGATTGAGGTTGGCAAGCTTGTTACTGGAACTCACATATTTGTTCTGCCGGAGTTGAGATCCTGTTGCCCTCAAAATAGGATCACTTCCTTGGATGACCTTAACGAGTAGGAGGATGGTGTCGTCCATTTCCTTCACTGATAGGCATCCTGATTGGGTGGGAAGTCGCTTACACTTGTTGATGAATCTTCGGCAATGTGACATGACTCGTACCATTCTTGTTAGAGAAGAAAAACGATGAACGACTTCGTTCTCGTCTTGATGAATGGTAGTTTGATGCACAGTGTAACTTCTTGCTTCTTCCTCGGTGGTTGCGGTGTCTGGTTGACACGGCCATGAACTCTTGTTAACTAGCCAGCTCGGTCCGTCCCACCATAGGAGATGATTCTTTAGTTTTTCTGGACTAATGCCTCGGGAGATGACGTCTGCAGGATTCTCTTCGGATTTGACGTGGTTCCAATGTTGAGCCGGAATTAGATTGTTGATTTCGGCTACTCGATTCGCGACGAACGTCTTCCATCGTACCGGGTCTCCTTTTATCCATCCTAATGTAACCATGGAGTCGGTCCAGGCGAAGATAGACACCTTAGGAAGGTCTAATGCTGCAATTACCCTTTGAAGTAGATTGGAAAGGAGTACTGCTGCGCAGAGTTCCAGTCTTGGTAATGTCGTCTTGGCTCGGGCTGGTGCCACCTTGGATTTGGATATTAATAAGGATACCTTGACTTGGCCGGATGATGTGGTGACTCTGGTATAAATCGCGGCCCCGAAAGCTCTTTCGGAGGCGTCACAGAATCCATGCAGCTCTACTAGAGATTCCCTTTTGATAAACAACCACCTTGGTAAGGTAATTTCTTCCACTGCCTTGAGTTGAGACCTGAGCGTCTCCCATTTGCTTTGGATATTTTCAGACACTGGGTCATCCCATTTGATATTTTCGAGCCATAGTTCTTGGATGAGTAGCTTGGCAGTGATGATGACGGGTGCTAACCATCCCAATGGGTCGAAAATTTTGGCAACTTCGGATAGTATGGTGCGTTTGGTGGATTCCTGTTGCTTAACGTCTACCTTAAAACAGAAAACATCTTCATATGGAGACCAGTGAATGCCCAAGGACTTTTTTACGCCGTCTTCACTTATTTCGAGGTATGTTTGTTCCTTTAACTCTTCTGGGAGTTCTTGAATGATGGCTGACTCATTACTGCACCATTTATGTAAAGTAAAGCCTCCACGCTTTAGTGAGGAAATGAGCTGACCTTGTTGTTGGATCGCTTCTTCCACAGTGTCGGCCCCAGAAAGCACGTCGTCCACGTAGAAATCTTTCTTCACTGCTTCTGAAGCTAATGGAAATGAGACCTTTTCGTCCTCTGCGAGTTGATGCAAGGTTCGAATGGCAAGATAGGGAGCTGATGCGGTTCCATAAGTGACGGTGCACAGCTTATATTCCCTGATTGGCTGTGATTTGTCGAATCTCCATAGGACTCTTTGGTACTCCTGGTCTTGGTTGTTCATTCTGATTTGTCGGTACATTTTTTCAATGTCTGCAGAAAAAACAATCTTGTGTGTTCTCCATCGAAGTAGAATGTCGACCAGTTCTTGCTGAAGTTTAGGTCCAGCGTACATCATCTCATTTAAGGATTTTCGGTGAGAGGCCTTGCTAGAGGCATCGAAAACGACACGAAGCCTGGTTGATGAACTTGCTTCTCGGATGACGCCATGGTGGGGAATGTAATACTTGCCGTTATTCTCATCTTCCTTTGCCACCTTTTCCATATGTCCTAAATCCAAGTATTCTTGCATGAATTTCTTGTATTGGACTGCTAGATCTTGATCTTGTCCTAATTTCTTCTCCAGATGTATGAATCGTGCCAATGCTGAGGGTTTGGACCTTCCCATGTGTACTGGAGTTTGTTTGAATGGAATCCTTACTACGTATCTTCCATCTACGTCTCGCTGGACTGTGTCTGTGAATTTATTTTCACATACCTGATCATCTGGGGAAAGTTTCCTTTGAGGAGAAGCCTCTTCAATGTTCCAGAATTTCTGCAACTGCTCATCCTCTTCAATTTTGGCAACCATGGTGTTGACCTTAAGGCTGGTGGGAGGTCGTCTTCCCATGGTTCCTGATAAGATCCATCCCAATTCGGTATTCTGTCCTAGGATGCCATCTTTGGATTTCTTGATTCCCTCGAGAATTATTTGGGAATATTCTTCAGCGCCTAGAAGTATATCTATGGGGCCAGGTCGGTTGAAGGTTGGATCGGCGATGAAGACATGTTTCCAGGCATCCATTTTTATGTTCGGAATGGGTGATGAAGGCATGGTTTTTGTAAGTTTGGGAAGTACCAGTAAAGTAACAGGTAAGGAAAATTTACTTGGAAATCTTGGCGTAATCAAACCTGTGATTTTCCATTTTGCGACTTTTGTTTCGCTGTTCCCAATTCCGGAGATTTCTGCTCGAACCTTGGTCCTGGGTAACGCTAATAATTCGGCTGCGGCTTCGGTGATGAAGGAACCTTGAGACCCTGGATCTATCAAGACCCTCAAGAGATGAGTCATCCCGGATGCTGCCTTAACTTGAACCGTTGCTGTGGCCAGTAGCACTTGGCTCTTCTTTGCGCCTAGGTTGGCGGCAATGATTGTGGGTTTTGGCTTCTTCTCTGGAGCGTTGGAGGTCTGCATGGCTGCTGCGTGAGAAAACGTCTTCATCTTCGGAGCAGGTATCGGCTTTGATGGCGGCTGTGCCTTGTGAAGCAGAGTATGGTGTGGAAAGCGGCAGATTTTGCAGTTATAATACGAACGACATTGTATGTTAGAATCGTGTCGCAAACATCGAAAGCACAATCGGTAGGTTCTTACCACTTCTTGCTTTTCGTGGGTGGAGAGCCTCTGGAATTGACCACAGTTATCGATGTAATGATCCCCATTGCACATCTTGCAGTTGAGATATCCGGCAGCGTAATTTTTCTGTGGCTTGTCCTGAGTTGGTTTTCGAGCTCCATCAATGGATTCCAAGGATTGGAACCGCATTTGTAAGAAGGCCATTAGAGTTTGGTGATCCTGAACTTCATTTGGGCACTGAAGCGACTGCTCATATAATTTGTTAGTTTCAGGATCCCATTTTCGAGTAATAACTCGGTTAATCCACGGACCCCAGCTGTCGGTGGAAATGCCCAAATTTTTGATTGCTTCCACACATTCCTTAGTGGAGTCATGCAATCTTTTCAACCCTTGGGCTGATTCCTTGGAGAGGACCGGCTGATCGAAGATGGTGTCTAGCAATTTGGTTAGAATAAGGCGATTATTTTGATACCTTTGTTGCAGCAAATTCCAAGCGGTGTTGTAGTTGGCTTGAGTCACTGCGAGATGCTGGATTAGTCGGCTGGGCTCTCCCTTGACATGCGTTTTTAAATACTGCATTTTGATGACATCATCCATGTTTTGGTTGTCATCTACTAATTTGGTGAATAGGTCCTTAAAAGTGGCCCATTCCTCATAATTTCCCTCGTATATGGGGATTTTAACTTGAGGAAGCGAGATGGCTGATGCTTGCTCGTTCCTTGTTGGTGCTTGTAACAAATTAATTAAATTTCGGTACCTGTCTTTCAACGTAGTAAATTCAGGACTGAAGTGCGTCTGGTTTGAATCCATCTCGTTAGACATGACTTCTTCGTCCATCTCGATCACCCGGTCCCATTCTTCCTTTAATTCCCTCTTTGTGATGGCGGGCCTTCCGAGTGCTTGTTCCAGTTCGGCGTCGTCCAAAGATTGCTTAAAATTCTGCATCCGAATCTGCAGTTTTCGGATACGAATCTTTTGCTCGGGATTTACAACTGTTTCCTCTCGCCTCCTAGTTTCAGAGGGGTCGGGATTTTCAGTTGCCTTTAAACAGCTCTGCAAATAACTTTTTGCTTCGCAGTAGATGGCTTTAATTTGTTCGTAATACCCTGTGGTAAAATAATTATGTGTAGGAATACTTAGCTGCACCATTTTGGCGTGATTTTTGGTCACGGCGTTCCAAGTTTCGTCCAGCGTCTTGTTTCGGCTGGCGATGTAAGCTTCTGTTTTTCGGCTGGCAGGGTCCTTTTTGCTGTTGGAAAATACCTGCGTGATCTTCTGGCCGAGTTCTTCTTGGGCGACAGCTAGCTGATTGAATTCCTCCATATTGTTTGCCATTTTCGGGGAACCGGGTGGGTTGGTAGATGTTGTTTTCTTCTCGGGATGTACCTCTTCTTAGTTGTAGACAGATCCGGCTCGAAGGACCATGAACAGATTCGCCTGGAGGCTGTGGAAATCAGGCGTCCGTTACGTTATTTTGCTGGTTCCATCTCTTATGTTAAGCGCAGAACTGAGACAGCAGTTTCCGCTTTAAGACAGCTTAGTCATGCCACTTAACGGGATGATAATTCGTCACTGTGTGAGATGCAGCCTCACATCCCTTAATTATTTATAGGCTTGGACCCACAGCGACGCAGTAAGTGAATCTAACAAGTAAATGCAGACTGGTTTATTACAAAAATAATTGTTCTATATATACAAACAAATTTGCTTAGATCATAGTAATATACAAAGTTCATTTCTAATAACAGGTGCAATGTATTATATTCAGTAGGTTAATTTACTAGTATTGCAAAACAATACTCAGCGGTTGTGCTTCCGTGATATGATATGGACTCCATGAACTCGAGCGTCTTTTATGCTGAGCTGCGACTGCGAGGTGTTTAAACTTGACTGTGAGTAGGTCGCCGCGCTTGCATAATGCAATATTTGCGTTTTTGGTGGCTTTTAACTTTTAGAATGTTTCGTAAAATTTAAATGAATAATTATAAATTTATATCTGGTTAATCTGTTAAAGACAAGATTAAACAACGGGTGTTTAAACTTGATTTAAACACACATAAATTTTATTTTCTAAAATTTACGAAATCCAGTCGCACATTTTTTTTAAATGCGATTCCAATTTATTAGCAAGAAAATTGTAATGTTGCAATCACCAGTCTTTGCCTCATAATTACTAACTTTAATATGTTTAAATTAGATTAAACATATATACATAAAATTTCAGTCCAAATTTACAGAACATTATTCATAATTTAAAACCCAGTGCTATTACGCAATCAACGAGTTAAAGACCAGAAAAACTGCCAATCTGTACCTCATGCACAAAACCGACCTACAACGGCCGGTTCAATGGGCGACCTTCGCTCCAGCAGGAAATAAAAACAGCTGAATTGCTACGTTGCTGTTTTGTAATTTAAACGCTCTGACCCAGTAAACTGTACATATGAACTTTGATATTGTTACTTCGTTAAGCATTTTAGTTTTGTATAAATACCAGTTTATTTTTATAATAAAACAATCTGCATTTAATGTTTGATTCATTCACTACCCTTTCTAAGCCATAATATTTGTGGGGCATGAGGCTGTGCTCCAAGGGTGGTTTTATTGTCGTCCCTTTAAGTGCCATTGACTAAGCTGGCTTAAAGCGTAAATTCAGTCTCATTTACGCGCTTAAAATTAGGGATAGAATCAGCGCAAAGTAACGGAGTCCTGATACAGCCTCTCAAGCATCTCTGTTCATGTTCCTTCGAGCCGGATCTGTCTCCAACTAACGAAAAAACACATCCCGAGAAGAACACATCTGCCAACCACCCAGTTCCAGAAAATGGCTAACAACATGGAGGAATTCAACAACTTAGCTATCGCCCAAGAAGAGCTCGCGCAGAAGATAAAGCAAGTATTATCTAACAGCAAAAAGGATCCTGCCAGCCGAAAAAACGAAGCCTACATCGCCAGTCGCACCAAAACGCTGGACGAACTTTGGAACACTGCAACTAAAAATCATGCAGAAATGGGGCAGCTAAGTATTCCAACTCATAATTATTTTAAAACAGGGTATTACGACCAAATTAAAGCCATATACGGCAAAGCAAAAAGTTACTTGCAGAGCTGTTTAAAATCAACGGAAATTTCCAACCCCTCCGTAAGCAGAACTCAAGAGGAAATGGTGACCAACCCCGAGCAAAAGGTTCGTATCCGAAAACTGCAGATTCGGATTCAGAATTTTAAGCAAGCGATGGATGACGCCGAACTAACACAAGAATTAGGAAGGCCCGCCATCACGACAAGGGAACTAAGAGAGAAATGGGATCGTGTGGTCGAGATGGACGAAGAAGTTATGTCAAACGACATGGCTTCAGAACAAATGCACTTCAGTCCTGAATATACTACGTTGGAAGACAGGTATAGAAATTTAATTATTTTATTGCAAGCGCAGACGAGGAACGAGCGAGCAGCAGCCATCTCGCTTCCTCAAGTCAAAATTACCATATACGAGGGAAATTATGAGGAATGGGCCACTTTTAAGGACCTGTTCACCAAATTAGTAGATGACAACCAGAATATGGACGATGTCATCAAGATGCAATATTTAAAGACGCATGTTAAGGGAGAGCCAAGCCGACTGATCCAGCATCTAGCTGTTACCCAAGCAAACTACAACACCGCCTGGAATCTGCTGCAACAAAGGTATCAAAATAACTGCCTTATTTTAACTAAATTGCTAGATACCATATTGGATCTGCCTGTCCTCTCCAAAGAGTCAGCCCAAGGGTTAAAAAGATTGCACGACTCCATCAAGGAATGTGTGGAGGCAATCAAAAATTTAGGCATCTCCACGGACAGTTGGGGTCCGTGGATTAACAGAGCTATCGCTCGAAAATGGGATCCTGAAACCAACAAATTATATGAGCAGTCGCTTCAATGTCCAAATGAAGCCCAGGATCACCAAAATTTAATGGCTTTCCTGCAAGTGCGGTTCCAATCCCTAAAATCCATAGATGGAGCTCGAAAGCCCACGCAGGAAAGACCACAGAAGAATTACGCTTCCGCATCCCTAAATTGCAAGCTGTGCCATGGAGATCATTACATCGACAACTGTAGTCAATTCCAGAGGCTACCTATCTATGAAAAACAAGAAGCAGTAAAAACCAATCGATTGTGCTATCGATGCTTGCGGCACGATTCAAATATACCATGTCGTGCCTATTTTAATTGTAGGATCTGTCGCTTCCCGCATCATACACTGCTTCATAAGGCGCAGCCACCATCAAGGCCGCTCCCTGCCCAAAATATGAAAACGTCAGCTCATGCAGCAGCTATGAAGACTTCCAACGCCTCAGAAAAGAAGCCGAAGTCAGACATCATCACCGCCAATTTAGGCGCACAGGAGAGCCAAGTTCTACTTGCCACAGCAATGGTTCAAGTAAAGGCAGCATCCGGGATGACTCATCTATTACGAGTATTAATAGATCCCGGGTCTCAGGGGTCGTTTATCACGGAAGCATCAGCCGAATTATTGGGGTTACCCAGGACCAAAGTTCGAGCTGAAATCACAGGAATCGGGAACAGCAAGCCAAAAATTGCCAAATGGAAAATCCCAGGTTTGATCACACCTAGATTTTCAAGTAACTTTTCCCTACCTGTAAATTTACTAATACTTCCTAAGCTTACCAAAGCCATGCCTTCATCCCCCATCCCAATTATAAATATCAATTCCTGGAGCAATGTTTTCATCGCCGATCCAACCTTCAACCAACCTGGCCCCATAGACATAATTCTAGGCGCCGAAGAATATTCAAAAATAATTCTAGAAGGAATCACTAAAACAAAGGATGGCATCTTGGGACAGAATACCGAGCTGGGATGGATTTTATCTGGAATCATTGGAAGACAACATAACAACAGCATTAAAGTTAACACCATAGTTGCCAAAATTGGAGAAGAATATCAGTTGCAGAAATTCTGGGACATAGAAGAAGTGCCCAAAGAAAGAAAACCTTCCGCAGAAGATCAGGTATGCACGGAAAAAATTATTGAGACAGTCAAAGAGATTCATCCCGCATCAAAGGGATCCATCCCAGCAGGAACAATCCAGCAGGTGGAGAAAATATCAACAACCAACTCTACAGCGGAAGAACGAGCAATCGCAGCTGCCAATATAAAGAATACGGAAGTTCAACATCCTGTTATCATCGAATGTGAAAAAATAGCATCTTCTCATCCACAAGAAAATCACCAAGTGCATGGAGTTTCCAAAGTCCTCGTTTACGAAGTCTCCATTCAGGAAGTTCCCATTCACAAAGTCGATGGACAGAAAGGAAAGGAAATTGCAGGCCACGAACAAATCTTTGAGACTCCTACAGCAGCTCCAAGCAGTGGATGCAGTCCAGAAATTGCAGGCCACGAAAAAATCGTTGGAACTCCTCCAGATGCTTCTACAGCAGCTCCTACCGATGGACGGAGCCAAGACGTTACAGCAATAATGACAGAAGATGGAAAACCCTCCGACTCCATTAAAAACTTGACACCCGGTGGAAAGCGGCACCAAGACTTGTCGGCAGGGGATGCAGTAAAAGAAAAATCCGACACCAAACACTTCGAACCTAGCGATGGATGGAGTCAAGAGGTTGCAGCAGGAACTGCAGCAATCGAGAAACCCTCCGAGTTCAATAAACAATTAGCACATAGTGGAGGGTGGCATCAAGAAATAGCATCAAGAGATGCAGCAAGCGAGCAAACCTCCGAGTTCGCTAAGCACTTAGCCCCTCGTATAAGATGGAATCAAGAAGACGGCTTATTAAAGTCTGCGAGGGAATTTACCAAAAATACGCAATGTGGAATACCGATGCGGCATCTTCTAAAACAGCTAACCTCGGCAAGAGTGATAATAACTATCGTACTCACTCATATAATATTCGTCTCCAAGGGAAGAGGCAGCAGATGGACGTTGTCGGGATGTTCCAAACCAAGTGGTAACCTCTTCAACGACACGATCACACAAAAGCTCTTTTACAGAAATAGCAAACGAGCCAGTGTTGCAGCAGCCGAACCACTTCGAGGATTTACAACCCTCTCGGTTAGACCTGCAGACGTCATCTCCAGAGGCACTAGTCCAGGGAAATTAAAAGAACATGTACTATGGTGGGATGGACCAAGTTGGTTAAGTAACAAAGATTTATGGCCGTGTCAACCAGACACCGCCACAACCAATGAAGAAGCAAAGGGTTACACTGTGCATCAAGCTACAGTTCATCAAGACGAGAACGATATTATTCATCGCTTCTCGTCTCTGAGAAGAATAGTACGAGTCGTGTCCTACTGCCGAAGATTCATCAACAAGTGTAGGCGTCTTCCCATTCAACCAGGATGTCTATCAGTTAAAGAAATGGAAGACACCATCCTCACACTCATCAAGGTCGTCCAAGGAAGTGATCCTATTTTGAAGGCAACAGGATCTCAACTCCAAAAGAGAAAATGTGTGGACTCCAATAACAAACTCGCAAATCTCAATCCATTCATCGATCAACATGGAATCATACGTGTTGGAGGAAGACTAGAAAATTCAAACTTATCCTACCACGAAAAACACAAAATTATTCTTCCTTATTCCAATCATATTTCCAAATTAATAATCCATGAGGCACATTTACGCACCTTACACGGTGGCACTCAACTCACACTGTCCTATGTCCGAAGAAGATATTGGATCATCAACGCAAAGAAAGCCGTCAGCTCCAGCATCAAGAAATGCTTTCGATGCATCCGATTCAAGGCAGAGGCAGCCCAGCAATTAATGGGGAATCTTCCACCAACCAGAGTCAACTCAACCCCGCCATTCTTCCATTCAGGAGTGGACTATGCCGGTCCAATACAAATCCGAACATCTAAAGGAAGAGGGCAGTCTTCATCCAAAGAATACATTGCTGTTTTTGTCTGTCTATCAACCAAGGCAATACATTTAGAAGCCTTCAGCGACATGACAACTAACAGCTTCCTAGCAGTCTTCAGGAGGTTCATCGCCCGAAGAGGACGCTGTGCACATCTTTATAGCGACAACGGAACGAATTTCGTTGGAGCAAGAAAGGTCTTGGACAAGGAAATCCGTCAAGCAATGGAAGGCCCAGTTATCCAAGAAAATTTATCCACCATTGGTACCCAATGGCACTTCATCCCCCCAGTAGCTCCACACTTCGGAGGGATATGGGAAGCAGGAGTAAAATCAATGAAGCATCATCTGAAGAGAACCATTGGCAACGCTACTCTAACATTTGAAGAATTAACAACCCTGCTTGGCCAAATCGAAGCCTGCTTAAACTCACGTCTTCTGTGCCCACAAGGCAACAATATTGAAGACACCACTGCATTGACACCAGGCCATTTCCTGATAGGAAGAGAGATAATCTCACCACCGGACCGAATCAGCACACCAATATCAACAAATTTGTCAAATCGCTGGAGATTGATCCAAAAAATCAAGCAAGATTTTTGGAAATCATGGAGCTCAGACTACCTTCATGGATTACAGCAAAGAAACAAATGGAAGAAACCGGTGGAGAATATAAAAGTTGGTGACCTAGTGTTAATCAAAGAAGAAAACATCAATCCTAGTAAATGGCCTTTAGCGAGAGTTACCGACATTCATCCTGCAACCGATGGATCCGTACGAGTAGTAACCATCCAGAAATCAGGAGGACATCAATTAAAACGATCCATAGGCAGTATCATTCCATTACCAACTAACGAAGAATCGCAGGAACCAGAGCCTGAAGAGAAAATTTCGGCCAACAGCACCCACACACAATCATTCCCAGTACCAAGGAAAACTGTCACGTCCAAATGGAAAATGCTTCTACTAATATATACTCTCCTTACTACAAATACATTGAGTAAGGCAGAATTCAACATACAAAAACCAGACAGCGGGTACTATGTAGAGCATATTGGACACGGGAAAATTGAACGAGGAACATTCAGGATCGAAATCCAGTTCGAGAGGGGGAAGATCGAAGAAGACTTCGAAACAGTTACCGACATGGTGGACAAATTCGACGACCTCTGCAACTCTGCGAAAGAACTATCCGAAGATACGTTATGCAAGACATTGGTGCATCATCTTCTGGAACAAAAAAGGCATATAGAATGGATTAAAACTGGCATGGAAGATATCATAACAAGACGAGCGAAACGAGGAGTGCTTGGGACTGTACTCACGTCAATTTTCGGAGTAAATGACGACGTCTATCAAGATATTGATAGACTCGATAAAAATCAACAGGAGTTAATAAAAATGGACAGTCAACAATCCAAATTCTTGCTGTCAGCACTCTCAAGATTCAACGAAACCGAAGAACGAATCGATCAGAAGCTGGAACATTTTCAAGAGAAGCTAAACCAAGGAATCAGCGCAATCAACAACATGGACAAATGGTATAAGGCAACCGACTCCAACCGATTAAATATCCACATCATCAGTGTCTACCAAGTCGCCACCAATGTTATTAGTGAACTGTGCAATTACCACACAAACATTTTGAACGTTCATTTCCAACAAGGTAATCTTTACGAGTTAATCACACCTGCCCAAATCAAGCAAATCCTCGCAAATGCAACCAGTAAACTCTCGCCAAACTTAGAAATTTTACCGACCCCAATCCTGTATGGCTTTCTTATGTAATCATTATGTTCTGCACTTGTATATGCATTTGCGCGAGATAATCGGCTGTGCCGCCTCTCGCTTGAAATATAATAATAATAATAATAATAAAGGTCGACATCGGACATGATGACATCTACATCAACTTCCAAGGATACTTCATCATAGTAGAAAAAACCGAATATACCTTAATCAAGGTGACACCAATTCCTCTCCAAATTAACAATGGGTCCTACTGGGTGATCGACGTACCAAAAGGGATCTTCGCTGTAGACTACAACCTACAAATGTACTTTCAAGAGACAGATGAGGAATTCAAAGAAAATCTCCAAATTAATCCAAACAAGTATATCTGCAGTCCAACAGTCGTGAAAGGAATTGAAAATAACCCAAATTGCATCATTGATGATATACCGGGTGTCCATTCTCAAAGTCGAACATAGGCAATTAACATTAGAGCATTCACTCATTCTTTATTGAAATAATTCATTTTTCTGTAGATAATTTTAACAGACGTTGACAGAAAATACCTGATTTACGTCAACTAATTACCAATTTTTTTGACAAATGCTATCGAACTTGAAAATCAAGGCATGGCATATTTAAAAATTCCCAAGCTTTAAATTAGTATTTTAAAATAAAAATCGCATCTTGAATATTATTATTGGTATCATTTGATGCGTAATAATTTTATCTTTCCATTGATACCATTACCTTCCCTGTAAGTTGAATTGGCGAGCAGGAATCGGCAAAAACGTTCAATACAATGTTAATCGCCTATGTTCGACTTTGAGAACGGACACCCGGTATATCATCGAACGGAAGTTAGCCAATGCAGCTTACGAAGACATCAGATCCAGTCCATTATTTGGAAACAACTATACATGGAAAACACCTGGATGTTCGTGGTCAACAAGCCAACCCGAATCGCTATCACTTGCAGTGGCAATAGGGAAGAAATCACTGTCAACACTACAGGTGTAATTCAAATCTCGTCAGACTGCATCATCCAAACTACAAAGAATACGTTAACCCCCAGGCATAACAAGAAATTCAAGATCCTGGCAGGATATTCCAAGGCCGTCAGCATCAATTTTACCAACACAATAACACCCAACTCCTTTTCAGAAATTGCAGAGGAGCCAGTACTAAAACAGTCAGACCACTTCGAGGATTTACAAACTTCGCAGTTGGAATTCCAGCAGCACCTAAAGGACATTACTTGGAAAACCATCCGCCACCACTCCTATCTATCTAGCGGGATCACAAGCAGCCTATTGGGAGGAGCTATTCTAATAGGAGCCTTCTACTACATTCGGAAAAAGATCAACCGAAGGAAGCATCAATCCAAACAGCGCCAATCAGCCGTAGAAGAATATCCTCTAAAAACCCTTAAGGTGGAAGAAACAATATAGTTTTTCTTTTCTTTTTCTTCAGCCTAAAAATTGGCAATATGTTTAAACTTGATTTAAACACACATAAATTTTATTTTCTAAAATTTACGAAATCCAGTCGCACATTTTTTTAAATGCGATTCCAATTTATTAGCAAGAAAATTGTAATGTTGCAATCACCAGTCTTTGCCTCATAATTACTAACTTTAATATGTTTAAATTAGATTAAACATATATACATAAAATTTCAATCCAAATTTACGGAACATTATTCATAATTTAAAACCCAGTGCTATTGTAACAACCCGCAAGAAATTGCATTATATTTATAAATCTTATAGATTTTAAGTTGTCATGAGGAAGAATAAAACAAAGCCGTTCCTGCATATATTAAATTTATTGCGAACGCAAAATGTCATTTACTAAGCACGTAAAAGGTTACATTGTTATAATCCAAGCAACGGTTGAATTGCATCCGGGAAGTCAAGGAATTCGATATTAACTTACTGGCAGAATTTTCTTAGAATTGGGCTGCGCCAGCAAACATGCAATTTCTGTACTGTGAGAACCCATGAGTCAGTTTGGTTTCATGCGGTACCAAGAGCCGCTAAGAATAAAGCCATTTTGGCAAGTTGGCAAAACGGGAACTCCCGGCTATTCACGAAAGAAACTTACCTTTTGGGGAACGCGAACTGGACAGGCAGTCTTCCCGTATCCCGCGAGATAATGAACTAATTACCGACAAAAGCCGCTTTCGGGCGTACCGCGTCCGGCGCACGCCGCGCGTAGCGCGAATCAACCTAAGTCAAAATTGAAAGTTATATTCAAATCGTTATGGGACTAGTGCATGTGATAAGCTACTCAAAATTCAAGGATTGCCGACCAGGGGATCTAAAATCTAGTCGAACATATTTAAATTTCCTAAGTCAATTCGGGCGTACCGCGAATAAATAAAATTAACATTCACCCTCCAAGTTCTAGCAACGGCACCTGGACTAAGGTCAGTCATTTATGTGTATTTTATTAACCAGGGCTGCTATGTTTATTCTTCCCTTCCAAAGTAAATTGATGTCATAAGCTTTAAGCGTAATTCTGAGCAATTATATTTACGAAGCTACAGTTAATTAACCATTGACCAGATAGGGTAAAATTAATTTGTACTTGATCCAAATTTTTAAGTTCTTTTAATATAAGTTATTTATTCTTTTGTGGGTGTTTTATTTAACCATAACTCGTAACTACAACCCCTAAGTTATCGCACAGTGGTCAGAAGATGAGATTTCGACCCCTTAGGGCAATTAGTGATATACGGGTTTGAATCAACCCCTATATCACACCATCGTGGCAGCACGTAAAACTGATAACCAGGGGGTTGGGAAAACAACCCCTTGGTTATAAATGGTGGCAGCGGACTAACCCTACTCCGAATTAAAAGATTGAACCCCTTAAGAAACTTAGATTTTTTTTCTCTTGTTTTTATAAAAATTTAAACATAACTCAATTAGAATTTGCCAATCATAGCAATAATTGGGGGCAGCACAACCCCTTTAACTCGGTTGTTTATCCCTTGCACCTTCAGGAAGGCCGAAAATACACCCTTAAAAACTTAGAATAAATTTTTTCACTTTTATAAAAACTTCAACACCTAAATTACATCTGCCAACCCTCAATCGGGCGGCAGACAACAAGAATTACTTTCGTATTTCATCCCCCTAACGTAAAAACAACCCCTAGTGGAAATTTCAGCACGAAGGAATTTTGCAAGAAATTTTATCGGTCGGTAAGACGCAGGGAGATCATAGGTTGCAAAAATTTGGCAGCCAAACAATCATAACTAGGTAAAAGAAATGCTACAACCCCCCAATAAAATCTATTGTTCATCAAAAGGAAATCAAATCACATTTATGGAAGGCATTACAGAGAGCGCCCAAATTAATATGTGCTTCTAACAATTTTACGCTTGCAGCTATTTAAATAATTTTATTTTTGTGCGATTTTGTGTGTTTTTCTACGTTGTTCCTCTAGGAGCATCAAATTTTGGTAGGTTTCTGTGTGCAACAAGACAGCAATAATAATTTCGAATTCAACGGTGTACTAGTAATTAAAACAATTCGAACGCTCTACAAATAGTAACAAATATTAATCCCCAATACCGTGCAAACAGTAAAAAGAGGCTTCAAAAATTTGGTAGGCAAATAAAACAATTTTAAACAATTTTTCTGCTAATAATCTGCAACAATTAGGGATAACAATCACAATAAATACAATTCCTGCATCATTTTTGCAATTAAATATCGTCTAAAACTTTGCCAAGGGTGGCACACATAGACGTCGCATAAATAAAAGCAAACAAAAACTTGTAAAAATTATTATTATCAGGACAAATACGAAAGCAATAACGTAGGGAGTCATAAAGGCAATTATTTTACGCGTTTAACCGAAAAATAAGTTCACCATTTATAGTATTGGAAAAATTTCACAAATAGGTGCATATATATACGGATTTTTAAATAATCAGTGAGCACTTAGCTAAAAATTTCGCAAATCATAAAGTAATTAGCGTAGAAAGGCTATATTTTCAAATATTTTAGGTCAACATTTAAAATAAAATGGTATCGCACGCAACAGCCACGGAATTGCCGTCAGGTAATCAAGCAACATTACAACCATTTGTGACGCTAGGTATGATTGCGTCTACCGTGGAAAATTTTAGTGGCAAAAATAACATTAGGCAATACTTTGAAAAATTAGACCAACGAGGCATTTTAGACAATTGGTCGGATAGTACAAAATTAAACATATTGAAATATAGGTTAACAGGGGATGCTTATAGTTATTTTAGAACCAACCAAGACCTCGACAGTTTGAGTTATAATGAGTTAAAGGAAAAACTAATAGGCAAGTTTACACCAGCGAAAATACCGGGCGAAGCGCTCATACGGCTCGGTAAATGTTATCAAAAATACGACGAATCAATAGCTAATTATGTGTTGCGATTAAAAACATTAGGCACAGAAATTTTAACAGACGATTTAAAACATGCGACGGACAGTGAAAAGCCTGGTTTAAGGAAGAAAAACGGGGAATTACTTTTGAATCAATTTCGAACAGGGGTACACAAAAACATTTTGAAACAGCTAGGTCCACTATTAATGCGAACCGAGAACGTAGATTTGGACAAAGCGGAACAATTTGCCATTCAATTTGAATTACCAGACAAAATGTTTATAAATAAATATAATAATAATACAGTTTTTACAATGCGCGCAACACAAAGCAGAACTTGTTTTAATTGCGGTCGTAATAATCACATAGCACAAAATTGTTATTGGAAGTTTAGGCAACATCACCAAACAAGAAACAACGACTTCAGGTTTAGCACAGGGCGGAATCAGCCAAATTTTTACAAGGCACAAAATAATGCAAATCCTAATGTTAGGTCGGAAAAATTTCACAGGTATCAAGGATATGTTAACAATAACTTAGGCGGTCAAACCAATCTTAACAATAAAAGGGAACATAATTTTTATAAGCCGCAGGGCGGATTTAATCAGAATAATCAAATTACAGGGTGGCAGTCACCCAATTACAACAATTACACGGGAAATAATGCAAGAAAAAAGTCACAACACTAGAATAAAATTTAAAATTATAAAGGTACGCACAGTTAGAAAAAAAATCAATTATAATAGTAGGTAATATACAACAAAATATTGAGGTAATAACGCTAACAGTAATAGAAACGTTAAGGCGAAGGTAAACTCCAGAAGCTACGAGGGAAATTAAAAAAAAAGCGGGACTAGGGAAGAACTCACAATAAGGTAAATAAAAATTTTAAGTTATGCTTGGCTAATTAATAATAAAACGGTGAAAAAAATTTCCACCTGCACCCTAACAGTATGGGGCAGGGAATTAACAATTTGCGCCAATCCAAAGCAATGATTAACAATTTTAAAATGCGGTACAATTAAATTAATAATGAAATAAGTACAGAGGAGGTATTAAATAACAATAGCGATACACAGGAAGATTATAATGAAGATATTTTAGAAGAAAGAAAAATAAGGAAATATAGCTGTCAGGTACAAAAATTAAGAGATTTCAGGGATTCCAGTCACCCCAGGTAGGAGGGAAAAACGACGGAATACCCATAAAAATTGTAGTGGGAATTGTGGGTCTCAATCATCGTCAGAGGTTCGAGACGGAGGTTGCACTCAGCAACATTACTCGCTCTTGCATTCGACAAGAGGTGGAGTGACACAATGCGAAATTTAAGAAATCTCAGGGATTCCAGTAACCCCAAGTAGGAGGGAAAAACGATGGAATACCCATAAACAAGTAAAGTTGGGAATTGTGGGTCTCAATCATCGGCAGAGGTTCGAGACGGAGGTTGCACTCAGCAACATTACTCGCTCTTGGATTGTCCATGAGGTGGAGTGACACAATTCGAAGATTCTCAAGAAAAAGCTCAAAGGAACCGAAAACAGGATCCGCAGCTAGAGAATCAGTAGGAAGCAAGAAGGCAAATAAAACCAATAAAAAGAGGGACGTCATACAGGCTGATCACCTAGACGCAATCTTAAACTCTTTAGTGCGCAAAGAGGATATTGGAAACAGTGCCGGAAAAGTCACGGGAAAAGTGACAAGGAACTAAGGAGAAAGTTCAGTAAGGAAGCCATGGTTCACAAAGGTAAAAATGCTAGGAGAAAGCATATAAATGGAAATGCCAATGAAGTAGGCAATATTTTTATCCACAGTGTTGGAAAACTAAGTGAAGAAGAAGAAAAATAAATCCTGCAGCAAAACTATGAAAATAAAGTAAGGAAGAAAAAGAAGGAAGATAAGTTACGTAGGGATTCGAAAGAAGAATCTAAGAAAATAAAGGAGGAAAATTTAAAATGGGTAAGTAAAAAGGTACCGAATTATTTAGAAGTGTTCCAAGGAAGTAATATAAAGGAACAGGTAAATATGGTAAGTGAAAACCTTGTGTATCGAAGAAACAAAACTTAGGCGAAGAAAAAAAAGGAAGAAGAAATTCAAGAAAATCAAGAAAGTGCAGAATACGAAGAAAAAGGAAATAAAAGTATTATAAACTTAATACTACCTCCCCGTACCAAAATAAATCATGAAGCTAAAAATATAAATTTCACCAAAATAAATTGAGAAGCTAAAAATATAAATTTCACCAAAATAAATTGCAAAGCTAAAAATATAAACTTCACCAAAATAAATTGAGAAGCTAAAACTATATAAATTTCACCGAAATAAACTGCAAAGCCAAAAATATAAAGATTAAAAATAAGCAATAAAGATGAAACTACATAATTATTAAATAATAAACAAAATATATAAATAATACAAAAATAAACAATACAATATTCATTTCACACATTAACAGTATTAGCCACACACAAGCTTAAGCAAGGCGTAAGGTAAGTATGTTAAAATAAAGATTGGTATTTATAAAAATAAAAATAAAATAATAAGCAAATATCAAAATTTTAGGAACATTCAGGTAAAAATAACAACGAAAAATTATTATTCAATAAGTTCTGTTATTAAATCCAAGGACTGTTCAACAATCCATTTTTTAAATTGCGTTTATAGGTTTCTAAATTATTTGATAATTTAATATGAGTTGGTATACTAGTAATTTTTTTTAAACACAAATAACGGGTATGTTTTTGAGAAGTTGCTTTATTATAAAATACAAATAAACAATAAAAATCGTAAAGGCAACAATAAATAATAAAGGTAAATAAGGAAACATTAAGAAATAAATAAAATAAATAGAAGAATAAAAAAAAAGTTACACCAAATTATATTCCCTGTGTGGACAACGGGGTTTAGAATATTTCCACCGCTTAGGAGTCTAGCGGGTCGTAAAAGGCGACCAATAGACATCCAAAAATAAGGAACGAATAAGAAAAAGCATCAAGTAATAAATAAATATAAAGTACGATGTTAGTACTTCAGATCGTTAACAATGATGAAATAAAAATAAATAAACACTGTCTATGGTAAATTTTTTTCAAGGTGAAGTTAGTAAAAAGCATTAATACGATAATATTAAAACAATTTTCTAATTCGGTACCAAAACAATTAACAAATACTAACAATATTTTTAAAAATAAATATCAGGGTACAGTTACGTAAGGAAAAATAAATAATGGGAATTAATATTAAGTAGAAATAATAATATTTTAAAGCTTACTAACGTAGGAGGAATTACAAGGAAATAGAATAATGGGAAATAATCATTTAAAACATTTTTAAACATAATTACGTTATTACCAATAATAAACAGCGAAGCTAAAAGGAGAAACAGTTAGTTTATCAAATGTAAATAATTTTAATTTTCAATAGAATGACGATATACGATTAACCAAGGATCAAACATTTGTTTTGTTTCTCATTTGAGTTTCAGTGGAAATGGTTTAAATGACAAATATGATTTTAACTAAGAACTATGAAATTTATAATTAAGTGATAATATTTGCAAATTAATCTTTTTGCACTAATAATATGAATGCGAAGCTAAAAAGAGAAACGGTTGCTTAGGCAAATAGAAACCAATTTTAATTTTCAATATAATAACATGTGAATATTTTTTTAAATTTTAATTTTTCAATGATTATCAACTTGTTTTATGTTTCTCATTAGAGTTTCAAAGTTAATAGTTGATTTTAAGTTATAAGATTTAAAGTGGGAATTAGAAACATTACTTATTCAAAATTCATATTACTGATAGGTTAACAAAAATGCTCATACCGTTGTTGACATTAATATCAAGTGAATAGTGCGCGTACAAGTTCGCGATTATAACATACAAAGGAACAAACCCAACAACATTACATCAGTATCCAGCCAGGACATAGCCGATTGCCCAAATCCACAGCAGGACTACAAGGAAAAATCATACAAGGGAATGAATTTAAGCAATATAAAGTTTACGCATTTTTGGTAGAGGTTACAAAAAATATAACCCAATATGGGATGCATTAAAGTTCCTTAAAGGTAGCCGAAGGTCAGAGAACCGCTTTTAAGGTACCAGGAAAATACCCAAATGTGGGATGCAATTAAGGTCCTCAAGGGTAGCCGAAGGTCAGTGAACCGTTGTTAAGGCACCAGGACAAGAAAAATGACGAAGCGTACATAGATACGAAAATATAAGAATTGATTATGAAGTAATAAGAAAAATATTAATTAATGGTACCACTACAGCAATAGGAAGCGTAGTAGGTGAAGTAACCGAAGACGCCAAATGCGAATGAGGATCGTACAATGAAGACGATCAATCGTAGTCAAAAGTTATAGTAACTGCAGCAATAAAAAGGAATACAAAGGAATATTATGCTACAGTAAATTGGGAAGAAAAATAAATTAGCTTAAATTCAGAAGTTTCATGTGAATATACAGCAGTCATTGTGTAAATTCCAGTTATGAAGAAATAGTATGGGATTACTACAAGACACCGCATTTGACAAAAGGCTCAGATAATGTACCATGGGAAAGCAGAAGTAATATCACAAATAAATAAAACAACGACTCAAATCTTAGTAATCGAAGAACGAAGATAACATTTTCACCTCATCATTAAATAAAATCAGCCACTTATACAGTTTTCCAACCCGTAATTATCCTTTACTCTGGAGGCCGTCATGCCTGCAACAATAGCCTCTGTTGCACCTTCCTTTTCCCTTACCTTTGGGAAGAAATTCCAAGCACAACAATTAATAATTAATAATACAATCACAAATAAATACGAAGACGAATATATACAAATAATAATATAATATTAATAAATAGTTAACGCGATTAAATAATAAATACTAGTAAGGAAACCATAAATAAATACAAAGAAGAGGTGCGATTAATAAAATAAAAATTTAAAAAGGCGACAACACGAATGAAAAGTATAGAAAAATAGGATAATGCAGAGGAGGAAGTAAACCAATTATCGGAAGGAAGAAGACCGATCCGAAAAACAGCAGCCTACAGCCGAAGGATGACACTCCACGTCAACACAGTAGTGAAACGCGAAGTGCGGGAGTGTTTCAAAAGCAGAGTATTAAAACAAAATCAGTGGATAAATCATATTAAAAAAGAGTGTAGTGCGAAGTCAACTGCGTCACAAAGCAGAGCAATAAAAACAAGTGAGCGCAAAACACGGTATGTGGCATAAAGACACTTTAGGGCAATAAATTAAGGAAAATGGAGTAGAGGGAAGTGGATGGTTCTGGAACCTCCCCCCACCACTTGACCTTGAGTTCAAGGCAAGGCCATGTTCAAGCCCAAGATCACATGCAAGGCGAGGCCACGTGTAAGCCCAAGGTCATGTTCGAAGCGAGGCCACGTTCGGAGCGAGGCCACGTTCAAGGTCAAACCCGCGTTCGAGGTTGAGGCTACTTTAAAAAAATTCAAGGTCAAGATCGCGTTTACGGCCAAGGGCATAGAAAGAGTTAAGTAGTGCTTAGAACAGACTGCGCTTAACATATTTATTTAAAAAATTAGGCATGAAGTAAACGCCTAGGATACTTCATGTCTAAATTATGACTCGACTAGGATTCGAACCTAGGTCTCCCTGTATATCTGCAATCTGCAGCCGAGGGTATCTTTACCTCTAGACCATCGAGTCGGATAGAATATTTGGTTACTCATCCAGAGTACCTTCGTAGAGTGAAAGATACACATAATTTAATAAAAAAAGTTATATTTAAGATGCACATACAAAGAGTAATTACAGTAGTGGCTAGACTAAATGATTATAATACCAACAGATTAAGAAATACGTTACAGACATACACATTAGAGCGAATAAAATAGTGCTTAAAACAATAGTAGATATACAGCAGGAATTATCCGCGGGCGAGAGCAGCTTCTTCAAGACATCAGGTTTATTTTTTAGCAAAATCGTTTGCCAATTCGTATCTACCGCATATGAAGGGAAATGGTATTTTATCTTGAACGTTAAAACGTTATGTTCAGTAAAGTTATTCACTTGTATTTTAAAAACGGAAATAGTTGTCAAGGAACTGGTATCCATTTTACGCCACGTCACGTTGTGCACTCCATCATTGTAGGCGAAAGAAGCTGAACTGCACCGCGGCGGTTGAAGGACGTAGAGAATCCCATCATGAACTGCAGCGAGAGCAACCAAAAATTGTATTGGTAGCATGTTCAACAAGTCGATGGCAACTAGGGAATGGTTTGGCGCCGCACTTTGCATCACTTATGACAACAGCAACCTTTTGTTTTGTCGGCCGCACCCGTTCCATTGTTGCCAGCCACATCTACTCCTGGGGAAAAATGCAACGCATCGAAAAGTTGATAAGTCAAGTCTTCGATGGTTTGTAATTGCTGGTAGACCTTGGCAATTTTGCAGTTGGGTGACCAACGGAGGTGTTCAGATAGGGGTTTGTCATTGCGCTCCCAACCAGAAATTTGAACTCCGCAGTAGAAACACTGTACACAATTAATCGTGTCGCTGATGCAAAAGAAACCGGCACCTGCTAGCGATTCTGGAGTTTGACCTCGACTCCAATCGCCGAATGTTCGTAGCCGTTTGGAGTAGCTCCCAAATTCTGGATGTCGAGGTTCTGAGCTCATGATGGCAACTAACTACGCACACGTTTGTGAAAGTTTTATATTCTACAATTCAAGGTCACAATCTCGAAACTTTAAAATAAAACCACAGAAATATTTGTAAATATATTTATTTATTTCCAAGTGTAAGTTATATATGTAACTTTCCCATCCTCCAGTAGGCCTAGGTACCGGTCCACTGGCTTGAAGATGTTGGTCTGCCACCACACAGCTGACGATCCGTCGAAGACTGCAGGCCACGTCCGTAAGGTGGTCGTCTCCGCTAGGGTCTCTCCTTGTAGGTTCAAGGCGTACTCCATTGTGACCACTGCCTGGAGAGACCGTTGAGAGGATGCTGGAGGGCAACTAGCCAAAAACCGGCGAAAATGACGGTAAAATTGTTCTGCATTCTTAAAGTTAGTTGCCATAGCTGCTTGATGATTATGGTAGGTGCTGGAGGATTATGATGACTGTTACAGAAAACAGGCAACTTAATATAGGAGCGTAGTCAAGGATGGGAACGTAGAAGGTCAAGGGTCTTACCTTGAGATTCACATATAAAGCGTAACGTTTTTCCACCACGGCTACCAGTCATCATGCCTGATATTGTTGTTGATGCGCTCTTTGAAGATGCTCCCACATTTTACAAGGAGTTTGAATACTTCATCACCTCCGAACCGAGACCTCCATCAGCTCGTCAACTCCAGGCTGCCGTAACAATAGACTATTCCATGAGTCTTGGAAGCGAGCGCCTATGGCAGTCGACCCTCCTGAGGACGCTACCCACCACATACGAGGGTGACCCATTCCTGTGGTGGCGGCGGCATGTAGAGGTCCCCATCCAGCGCTTTCTCGCTCGGCTAGCAGATGGGGATGTAGTGTATATTACTTATTGTTGGCTTAATTAAATATATGTATATAAAGGGGTCTGTGTTTTATTGCACTCCTAGCGACGTCTATGATTATTGATATTTTATAAGTAGAAGCCCACGCTTTCAGTATTCATATCCAGTTCGACGCTTGAGCAATGCCTATCGATAAATTTGGTAAACATATGCATGCGAATTCCACATCACACCCGCAGGTGTTTGTGGTTGAAGAGCTAAGCGAGCCTTTATATTATGAACGAGATTTACAACTAGTATCCATTGCCGTCAATGATGATAGATGGTACATCCTAGCGCATGGTGACATCGAATATACTATTCCCTTCCGTGAAGCTGAAATAACAAACGTCTTACTTTATCCCGAAAATACCGAAATTTATATCAACAGGTTGGGGTCATATAAATTACAGGAAATGATCGGGAAGACATTAAAAAAGGGTGATATGCTAAAATTTTGGGCAGTCAAGCCAAATATGTTATATGTGGAATTTCAACTCAAGGTTCCCATAATTGTTGAGTCCAAAAAGGTAGTGCAGTAAACATGACTTCAAGGTCGCGTTTACGGTCACCTCCTACCACATATAACCTTGGAAATGTGAAAATAAAAGCGCGTAGAAGAGTCGGCAAGGGTAGTAGCATCCGATAGTCGTGCAGAAATGGAAGCCTTGTTGAAAGCTATTGAGGTAGTTCAGAGTAATAAAGCAAGAAAGCCGCAACCACTGTTCTGTCCGGAACTTCTGAATAGTAGGACGTACAAATTAAATAAATCAAGTTCTAAGTACGTCAGTGTAGGGTTTGATTGGAGTTCGCAATTTAACCCAAGTATTATAATACGGGGTGCCAAAAATGACTGGGTGCAGTTAAATGAATGGGAGTGGACAGCCCTGATTGCAAATCAAGGAGTGATTTCCAACTACTTGTATTCTCTCGACGGTGAGTGGCCAGCTCTGGAAATAGGAAAGAAGAGGATTGTATTTGAAGCGATCCAGACAAGGAAAATAATCAAATTGGAGGAAGTGGGCTTGTCAGAGGTGCGTTTAGCGAGCGAAACTGTAGAAGAATTGTGGCGCTTGCAGAAACTCGTGGAAGCGCGATTCGCACAATTAAAAGCGTTACACTTTGAGAGTTTCTATAAAGAAATAGTAAAGGGTGTAGCAAACCTTTGTGGAGACTGTTTAGTAAATGTATGGTCTGTAGTGGATCAGCTGGAGGAGAACTCTGAAAAGACTGCGTGTATGGTGGAAGTGCTAACGTTCGCAAGTTCTATGGTAAAGTGCGACATCGAAGTGGAAGCCCTGAGTCGTCAGTTGGCAGTGTAGTCATGTGGATGAATTATAGAGAGGCTGCTCGACCGGCTGCAAGAGACGTACCTAGTGCGGTTGAACGATTAGTGAGTTCGTTAAAGGATTTAGCTTTCGAAGCGTCGCACGAAGTCGTATATGGGTTAGGACGTTCCGGATTCAGTGACGAAGAGTTGTATAAAAAAGAAAAACAGTACAAAAACGGTGCAGCTGTCGGTCAACTATTTTTAGACGGAGCCATAAATGAAGGCCTCCTTGTAGATTTAATGGATAGTCTTGGCCTAAAATGGCATATGTGTGAAGTAAAAGCCTTTATAGAGAGGAAGGAAAATGAAGAAGAGCGTGCAGTTTGACGACTCGAAGAATAAGATGTACAATTTGCATACGTGGACGTATGCGTTTCGAGAAGCTCGGAGAGGACGGTGGGAACGAGAAGCTGTGGATAGGTTGCGGTTCCATCGGAGGATACTTACTATGGATGAAGTACTGCGAGACGTCTTGTGCGCCGAACATAGGCGAACAATTTATATAGAGCGCTTCTCCACTAGTACGTAGATGTTTAATCCGTGTAGTTAAACGGTATATTGTAAACAAATAAAAAAACAATAAAAATTAAAAAGGTTGTTTTATTCCATTATGTAGTGATTATAAATATGATACACGTTAGATAAAGAGCAATAACAAATCGGTTTGGAATGATATAAACAAGCGGGTTGTGATGGGGTGAGGGCCGGCCTTTCTTCCACTTCGATGATTGGGATGGTAGTAAAGCGGCGTAGAAAAGTTGCCTTTTCTCGACCTTTCACATATACTTCGGTGACACCTTGCAGAAGACGTCGTAAGATTGCAGGAAACATGTATGCTGGAGTAAATCCCTCATTCCAGTCGATGCAATGGTGATTAGTCATTACCCAGCGGGCTTGTTGTTGTAAATGAGGTGTTAAGGAATGGAGGGCGAAAGGGGGTTTAAAAATGTGGTGAGATACTGAGGTACCGTCGTAGGAGGCCAATTCTTTTGGGGTAAAGTGCTTATCGGACGTCTTAAAACCTTGAATATCGATAATGATCTTCATCGTATTAGGTATAGAGAGCATGGTCTAGTTACGCTAAAAGTCGAGGTGCAACTGAAGTGTTTTGCGAAATTACAGTTGTTTAACTGCTTTTGACAATGCGTTGTAAGTAAAAACCCGATCGTGAAGAACGAGACAATACGCAGTTGTGTTGGCTGGCACGTTAGCGGAAGTTTCAAATTCAACACGAAAAACGACAGCGTTTGCATGAAGGTAGTCTTTTTGATGGGAACAATCGATTACAACAATGGGCGCCTTGTCTGCAAAGTCATGGCGGGAGAAGAAGGGCTCATCGATTTTGCTATAATAAGATGATTGAAACTTGGAATACATGTCGTATAATGTTGCGTAATGATTGAGTGCATAATTGTTATGTAAATTGTCGTATGGGAATCGTTCGGTGTTCAGATAAACTCGGAAATTAGTAAGACCAATTTTATCGAAATTAGCATTGTCCTTAGCGATTAGCCCCGAACGACCTGATTGAAACCCTACGATGACATATCTGGGGGTTTGTAATTTTGTGCTTGTAGCGATAGCGTGAGAATGTTGAGTCACAGCATGAACACCGGGTATGATATGAAGCTGCCAGCTGCGAAATGCGACTTGAGTGTCAATATTTTTATCGATGTATTTGGTCAGGGCTAATTCTTGAGCAAGACCTGGAGTGATATGAGGAACCTTCCAATATAGTTTGTCAATCGTAACTTTAGCCGTCTCCCCTACGGTAGCACTGAATACGGCGTCGGCATCGGTATTGCTGCGAATTAATACGAGTTCTTGTCGAATGTTAAGTATAACTTTACCATAATCTTCAGCGAATCCTAACAGCATTCTCAACGGTATGCAGGCACTAAAGTTACCTTCCTGATCGGTAATGGCAGGATCGCCGGCGGCAAACCAACCTGCATTTTGAAGCTTTTTAACGTCAGCGGAACTGTAGGACACATATCCCTTAAGAGTAGACGTAATACCAGGTTTGGTGACAGAGTCGACAACGACGCCATTGATTTCGTATCGGATTTCGCTAAATAAGTGAGCCAAACCATTGTTAAGGAATTTAGCCGTTGTAACTTCACCGTTTTCCTTCCGCAACTTTCCCTCTAGGTACAGATAGCTCAGGCCGGGAAGAGTTGACATATCTTCGGGAATTGGAATTCGAATTTCATCGTTATAGTCAAAACGGTTTGTATACGGTTGATGTGTGTGCAATTGATTGCTAATGATAGAAGTGTCGACGAGGACTCGCTCTCCAATATTTAAAATACTCATTACACTATTGTAAAGCCTAAGGACCGCAAGAAGTCTCTGTTTGCTTTAGTTAGCTGCGTGGCGGACGAAGCCCTACTGATCTTACGAGGGTGTGGGCGACGATTCTTATAGGAAGTGAAGCAGGGGCGGTACGGAGTGGTGAATTGAAAACCCATTACAGTTTCTTTAAATGTAATGTTACCGTGACGGTCTCCTTACTAAAACTGACAGGATTATCCGATTGGTCTAGTATTTTAATAGTTAAGTTAGTGATCTGTTTCGTGCTGATCGGTAGATAGATGACTGGGTTAGGGGTTTCCACTATTTTGTACCCGGGTGGTACTATGGGGAAGAATTGGTGAATGATATGGCCGGGCTTACCATTTTTATATGAACCAACGGAGATGTTGCAATGAATAAGAATCGAGTTGATGTTCAAAATTTTCGTAACATGTTCAGCTGTGTGCCACCTATCTGCAGCATAAACTTTTTTCTCAAAGCCTAACATGTCCCGGATAGTATTGTCGCTTTGAAAGTCGATTGGAACGGTGGACTTTATTTCGGTTTTTAAGGTGCTGTTGTTTCCACGTAGCAGTACCTGTTTAACACCCGCATCAGAATCGAGTTGGTTATGTAAAAATTCAGCAATGTCCGTAATTTCATATGCTCCCTCCGGTATAATAATAGGAGGTTCTCCAACAAGATGAAATTCATTGTTGGGAGGTCTAACGTTTGGAATAGTATAGTAGGTTTCGAAACTTAACAATCCCAAGACGTATTCGCTACCATCGTCTAAGAAAATGGGAGGGTCAAAATTTGCAGTAAGAACAGATGAATCTCCCGTAAGAGTGAATATACTGGACATGATGAAGCGCGACACTTAAACTGACGACAAAAGCGGTTTCCCAAAGTTATATAAGAATTTGAGACACAAATGTCCGCATGTGTATGATGCGAGTTTTTGATATCTATTAGAGTTGTACATAATTGTGTTGTTGCTACCGTCGCTACGAAAGTAGTTTACTAATTCGGGAGGAGGTTGTAAGCGACCTATGCTATCGAAATACAGAACAAATCGATCAGCTTTAACGTAGGCTGTCCAATGTGTGCCAGGTCCAACATCATCGTCTAAGTTAGTAACACCACATTCTCGTTGACGAATTTTGTCAGGTAGGGCATCTCGCATAAATATCCCCCTAAAATAGGGAATTTCTAAGCGTTTAACGTACTGTGCAATATCGATGTTCGTCAACGCTCGGCGTGGTAGCTTCAACGGTAGTTTTTTGACTGATACGGTCGTAGATATAGCCCTTTTCCTCGAGCAATGGATTCCATAGCTTTGTTATGTCGCTCTTTTTCCTGGAGATCCTTTTTAGAAGCCTTTGAGTCGCCAACCGCTTTAGCGACTGCTGCAGCACCGCCTCCGAGAGACCCCAATGCTCCTAATGCAGCAAGTATGGGTACAAGCGGCAATATACCTCCTCTCTTGGGAACAGGTACTACTCTAGAACGAATTCGGCGTTTCCTTCGCGATTTAAAAACGACCGCCCCTCCAATACGTTTACGCCTACTACACCTTGTACGCTTCCGTTTTCTAGATACCCCCGTACCAAATTTTTGCGCAATACCGGCAATAGGTAGTGCGCGCTTTCGTTTCCGGGAGACTCTCACACCAACAGTGGGTTGTGTACGCTTCCGTTTTCTAGATACTCCCGTACCAAATTTTTGTGCGGCAATAGGTAATGTACGCCTTCGTTTTCGGGGGGCCGTCACACCAGCAGTGGGTAGTGTACGCTTCCGTTTTCTAGATACCCCCGTACCAAATTTTTGCGCGGCAATAGGTAGTGTACGTCTTCGTTTCCGGGGTGTTCCCATAGCAGCAATGGGTTCTGTACGCTTCCGTTTCCGGGAGACTCCCATGCCGAGTTTGGTTTTCCCTTTCATAATCCCTGTAACAGCAAGAGCTGCCGCTCTTTCTCCAAGAGTAGAGTCTTTTGCTTTAACGCGTTCCCAAGCTTTCTGTGCAAGAACTTTATCCGCCGCGTGACGTGTCGAAAGATTGCTGGATTGTGAGTATGCGATGTCGTGTTGCTTGCAAGCCTCGTCCAGAGGGTTTCTTCCTCGATCACCTCGAGAAAGTCGTTTGTTTAAACGAGTGCCAGGTCCGCAAAACTTGTAACCTGGTATATGTAATTCGAAAGGCAACTTGTCAATAAGGGTGTTCAACAAACCGCGACCTTTCCGTCTTACGATTCGACGACGACTACGAGTTTTACGTCTAGTATAACTCATCTTAAAGAAACGCTCGTCGAAGAGCGACTGACGATGTGAAGCTCAAAGGGGTAGATATATACTTAGCACAGCGCGGTTAGAAGCTAGTTCGCCCCCGTCCGAAAACGATGAAGAACGTCAAACTTGTGAAACAAAAATGTTCGCTGCCGGTAGTAAATCATACAGTAAATTCCATGTCACAGAGGTTCAGACGACACGGCACTTTACTGGGTATAGGATGTAAAAGGGGGTTGATCATTGGTCCTTCCGGCTCTGGGAAAACCAATGCGATGATCAGTCTTTTGGTGCACCGCAATGGGGTGCGGTTTCACAACTTGTATTTGTATTCCAAAACCCTTGACCAACCTAAATACAAATTTCTGAAGATACTTCTGAAGTCACTAAAAGAAATCGGATTCTACGAATTCAGCGAGGGGTGTGAGGTTATCAAACCACACGAGGCGAAAGAAAATTCTGTTATTGTGTTTGATGATGTGGCATGCGACACTCAAAGCATAATTAGAGATTATTTTAGTTTCGGACGTCATCGAAATATAGATTGTTTTTACCTCTGTCAGACTTACTCATCAATCCCGAAACAACTGGTACGAGATAATGCGAATATCATAATCGTATTCCGGCAAGACCACACCAATCTTAAACACATTTACGATGATCATGTAAACACAGACATGTCATTCGAAAAGTTTAAAAACTTATGTTCCCACTGTTGGATCAAAGATCATGGATTTTTAGTTGTCGACAAAGAAAGCGAAATCAACGCCGGTCGTTATAGAAAAGGGTTTGACAGTTATTTCACTATATAGGCATGGACCACTGCTGTACAAATTATTAGTCTACGAACAACGACAGTAATAGCAACATGGACAAACGGTTAGTAAGCGATCTTATTAAAGCTAGAAAGGCTGTCAGGCGGAAATATGAAACTTTAAAAGCAGATATCGCCGAATCTCAGACGGCTCTTGCGGAGCAATTTAAACCAATTTCCCAACCACTCACGGAATTGCTAACATCCATCAAGCAAGAAGGTGGTCAAACAATACAGCAAGAAGTAGGACCTATGCTGAGAACCATCAAACGACGAGTGTCCACACCATCTATCCTACCCCGTCCGAGAAATGGTAAAACCCCCGTACGAGCGTCAACCCCCGACATTGCCATTCCCGGACCATCGACTTCAGCGTTGGTAACATCCACACCTAGATTTCTTGACAGAGAAGTATTGTATGAGAGTTTACCGGATGAGGAGCAACAGGTGGAGGCTCAAGAAGAAGCGGCAATTGAAACTTCGGTAGCAGAGGCTAGGGAAACCGTGCGACAAATGATGGAACCGGAAGTTCTAGGGGAATACCTGGAACAGTTCTCAGGGTTAGCTAGAAAATATATCGAGGGAATGATACGAGATACAGAGAGCAAGTACGATCTCCATTATGGAGTTCGATGGGACATAGACACTGATAAATTTGCAATTGGAAATAAACAGCTTACTTTTGAGGGTCAGGACATGGTTATTACAGATCACGGAAATAGAATAGTATACAAAGGCACCCCCGGCTTTTACGAATTAATGTTCTTAAAGAAACCGATAATTTATACAAAAAAAGACCATGAAAATTACTATGACATAGTGAACCGGTCCGCCGCAAATCGTAAGAACTACGATCCAACCCAAGGGATAAGCGGTAACGCCGGCTCAAAATATATGAAAATAGTACGCCCCCTGGCTACCTCCTCCGGCATTAGACAACCTACCAGAGCCGCATCGAGAGTGCAGCGTACCGGAAGGGGGTTATTAACAGTAACCAATAAAAAAGTGGAATTTGTTCCTTGGAAAGATCCAAATTCATTAGTGGATCGTCTGCGCATATTACTAGCCTCTCAGGTAGCGGGGCACACCGGCCATTCCAACGAAATCGTAAGCATCACCCAAGCTCTACGAGAAGCAAAAATAATTCACTAAGACGAGTACAAAAGCAGAGGACCTATTGAATTACGATCAGAAGGTGTTAGACGATAGAGTAATGCCCATAGACAAATTTGGACGCCACTACCATAGCGCGCGCTACGGTTCTCATCGCAAACATATCTTTATGAAAGTTGAAAATGTAAACCGACTCCATATAGAGGTACCACTGCTGCTAGTGGGGCGTGGTTATGATGAAAGCGGATATTCCAAAATTTTCGGTAATAATGAGTACATTTTTCCTTTAACGATCGGTGAGATCATAAGTGTTCAAGTCAACGGACCTTTGGTAGTATCACACATCAACGGCATCAAACACGACACGCTTGTCGGTAAGACATTGCGGCGAGGAGATAAACTGAAATTCGAATCCATAAACACTAAGTTATACGTGCAACTGCTGCTTAAATGTCCCATAGCAGTCGATACAGCAACATTCGGCAATGAGTCCTAAGGAGGATCTAGTTGCAGAACTTCACAAACCAGCGCGAAGAAATTTCAAGAGACGACGGGTGATTCTCAAAGGATTGCATGATTTACTACAAGCGGATTTGGTGGAGATGCAACCATATGCACGAAGCAATAAAGGTTATCGATACATTTTAGCTGTTATTAATGCGTTTTCTAAATACTTGTGGGCTCTCCCGGTAAAACGGAAAACGGGAAAAGATGTAGCAGCAGCTATGCGAAAAGTTCTTGCTAATATGAAGGTATCTCCAAAAAACGTACAAACCGATTTGGGAAAAGAATTTTATAACAGCGATTTTCAAGCATTGATGCGACGTTACAAGATAAATCATTACAGCACGTATTCAACTATGAAAAGCAGCATCATAGAAAGATGTAACCGCACCCTTAAGAACATGATGTGGAAGCAGTTTAGTTTGCAAGGGTCCTACAAATGGTTGGACATTCTGCCCCAACTTTTAAGCAAATATAACACAACCAGGCATAGCACAACAGGTATGAGGCCGGCTGAAGTTAATCTTAAAAATGCCAAACGTCTGTTACACACCGTGTACAGCCACACAAAAACTGTAGATCCGACACCTCAAAAGTTTCATAAAGGAGATTCTGTACGCATTAGTAAATATCGCTCGATATTTAGCAAAGGCTACACACCCAGCTGGAGCAACGAAATATTCAAAATAGCCACAGTGCGACTTACAAATCCTACCACCTACAGACTCACCGATCAGGAAGGGCAAGAAATCAAAGGTGGATTTTACGAGCACGAATTACAGAAAACCAAACACTCTGACGTATACCTGGTAGAAAAGGTGTTGAAGATTAAGGGTAATCAGCTTTACGTAAAGTGGTTGGGATTCGATAATCGTCACAATTCCTGGATATCCAAAAACAATGTTGTATAACTTATTATGATTCTATAGAACTCTTTCAATAAAACACTTTTTTTGTTTTACCTCCATTTATTTTCTTTAAATAAAAACTTTTTATGTTTTACAGTAATTTATTATTGTAAATGCTGAACATGAGTGACTACAGTGTTAAATAACAAATATACTTAATAATGCGGACCCAAACAATCAGATTTTTTGTAAAATTTAACTTACTACCTCTATTATACAAGCTAGTGTTCTTAACCTATACTATAATTGCTATATACAATAACTAAACCTACAAAGTACAAGAAAGCCGTGTAGGACCTCTGCTGTTAAGTAATAACGAATACTGTTCCGCGAACATATTGCTACACCATCGTTTCGGCAATGCGCAGCAAGTTGTCTAGACGACTGTAATCATCTATGTCACGGTGACCCCACGCTAAGGTTTTGGTAGTATTAGGAATAAGAAAGCGTTTATCATCTCGCGAAGAAAGCGCAACCTTATTCATTAATTCGGTGTACATAGTGTGTAAACGGGAACGAAACACATACATCTGACAAAATACAACTTCCCTCTTGTTTTCGACTACAGATTTATAAATTTCGGTGGTGAGGTGATTCCGAACAGCACTCTTTCTAACTCCCTTCGCCTTTTTGGCTTCTTTACCAACAGCGTTTACACAGTATGTTTTTGCACCGACCCCGTAATAGCTACACACAGCCACCCCCGCGTACTCATCCTTAAATTTGCCAACAACGGACTTGGTTCTCGAAATTCCGTGCAGACCATTCTTGTAATTTGATGTATCAAAGAGATCAAGGTGCTCTTGCATGTCCGCGTAAAAATTTTCAGTAAAAATTTCCAAAATGTAAGAATCCGTGTCTGTATACAGTAGAGACACATTACGGCCGTATTTATGCTTCAAAAATTTGTAATAAAACTCGTACATTACCGTTTTCGAAAGATCTAAAACTGAGAAACCAACATAAATGGGTTTGTTATATAAAACCGATGTTCTGTTCATTTCCACTGCTATTAAATTTTCCCCAAACCGAATTCTATCTTTAAAGTTAGGTTTCGATATCAAAGCTTCTGCCCCCATTCTATTACCAATTTTCTCCCAATGACTAATTAACTTTACAAGAACCCTTTTGTCCACGTTTTCCATGGTTTTACCAAAGACGCTATTGTTAGCTAGTTTGAATGAATTTCGATGAAATTCATTGTCAGACTTGTTACGTAAATTTGTGTTTAAATCGATGTAGGATCTGAGCCAAGGAGATTGTCTAAACTTAAGTATTTTATGTGTTTTAACCAAAATCAAACCAGCCTCTAAGCATTGCCTCAAATTTCTGTAGTGAATAATATAATTGTGTTTGTCATACAAATTTGGAATTAATTTTGCATTTTTAAATTTTCCCTGTGGAGGCACCAATAGCTCGGGGCAAAAGGGGAAGTCATTGTGATCGTCATGTAAATTTTCGGGGTACCGCAAGTCAACTTCCAACACGTACCCAGTATCTGAGTCGTCCAAAATTTGAAATACGTCAAAACTATCAATTTCGTCGTCAGTCAACCAAACAAAACCACCTTGCGGTAGAAACTGTCTCATACTATGTCCATACAAATTCGTGGAATCTAAATGAACAATAAAAGAAGTGGGTTTTAAAGCGTCATAGTTACCCGCAAATTTATTGTTGGCAATAGCCTTTCGCCCGACACAAGTACTGACTCCTCCACGAATACCCTTTCTAAAAAAGTGAAACATATCCATATCCGTCAACAGCTCCAACTCAACCCCCGTATATTTTAACATGGCGTCCCAACTTAAACCGGGGGCGGTGAAGTACTGCGCCGGATCTAAATTATATTGATTCAAATAAAAATTTCGAAAGTTTTCGAAAACGTCTGCCAATATAAACACGTCACATTTGAGGTAAACATCGGAATAGTCGCCCAACGTTTGACATTCGAAAGTTTTCCAGACCTTAACGGCGCGCTCGTAATCGACCTCAGTAATATGCGTCTCGGTTAAATGATCATAAAACTGGGCGATTGTGGGCAACGCCGGCTCGTCTAATTTTGTAAATGAATCCAGATACGAATAGGGAAACACACCTTTCTGTCTCATCAGTTCGAATTTGATGTCATGTCCGAATTGCTTATGAATTTCAACACACTGATCATCTGATAATGTGGCGGCCAGCGATGCTAAAGAAGCACTTAAAAATCTGTAACTATCTAAAAATCGAATTTGCATATAAACGTTTTTTCGTTTTCCGTCAACAACGACTTCATCTACCCAAAGACGTTTACCAAATGAAATATATTTTTCCTTATTTTCCGGAATGACATCAAGCTCCTCGTTATTTTGAGCTAACTGTTTGACAAAAAGGTGGGAATCGTAATTTAAATTGTGAAAAAATACGGGAATAAAATTTGGAAGTTTATAATTCAGATTGCAATTGGAATGGGCAGCTCCCCGATATTCTCCAGTCAAATGGTCGTGATCGCGAACCTTTACGTCCCCCTCTCCAAAAGGACGATTGCAAATATGACATGAAGCAGCATCCTTAAAATTTTGAATTTCTTGCGGAACCAGAGGCTTGAGGGGTACAACATGCTTTAAACTGTTGGAATATAAGGCGCGAACGTCTCTGTCTAGACGCTCAACAAACACGTCCACAGCATCCTCGCCCCTATAAATTTCGAATTTGGATAGAGTATCATCAAAAGAACATTTCAAATAATACGCGAAAGAATACGGTTTGTGCTCGCACGTTTTGATCGTATATGGTCTTTCGCGATCCGGCTCCTGATCCCCACCATCGACAGGTAATAAAACCGTCTCGAAATCTGCGTAGCAAACATAGGGCAGTTTCAATTGCTTATGATAATTATCAAATTTAAGAATGTTCTGGGGCCTCACCTCCCCACACTTATCCGTGATCGGCTCTGTCGTAGGCAACTTTGTGCACACATGATTACAGTCAAAAAGCTTATGGTTCTCCAGATGGGCATCGGTGCGAAAGTAATTTAGACAACCATTACAAAAATGTTTTGCATTTTCCCTAGCCGTTATTTGCCGCGAAACTAACCTAGACAAATTGGTGATCCAACAGTAGTGGTTATTACCTTCGCCGTCTGTTAGAAGCAACAAATTTATATGTCCGTTTTTTATACGTGGCGAATAGTACAGAGGTCCCACAACTTCATATATGGTAATATCGTTTTGAAAAGTCTTTTCCAACGCGTATACATTTATAGAAAGTTGAGGGTTATTTTTTTCAAATTTAGAAATATCGCGCAATCTAACAGGGAATTCAATGTCCTTAAAATTTAAAAACTCGTTGCAATCTGGATACGAACTCGTTCGATTAGACAGTCCATCCGGTTCGCAGATGGCCGAGGTTACCGCCCACCCGAAACAACGCTCGTCATCGACGTTTTGGACGTTCACGATCGCTTTCTTGGACTGAATCTTCTTCGGGAGCGGGATATACGAAGACGCCCGAAACGGATTGAATTTATTTATATTTAATTCTAGGTACAGCAACTGCTTCAAGATCCACCCTGTAAACATTTTGCGGTTAGTAACATTAACAAGAATTACAGTTGTAATACACACCTGAATCGCGTTCCTCAAATTCGGACACCTTCTGGTCCAATATCCCCGTTAAATTATCATATAATTCGTTCAAGTCTGTACCGCGAGTGACCACCTCGTTGGTCGTATTAAAACTTTTTACGTCTTGTACATCTTGAGTCTCCAAAATAAAATACCCGAAAAGTTCGAAATTGAATTTTATACTGTTTAATTTGGTCAATTGACCTTCTATAAGACCTATAATTTTGTCTTTCAATTCGGTCATATATTCTACAACGCTTATATGATAATTTTCCGTGGACACCCTGTAGCTGGCAACACGGGACTTGAAGGCGCTTGGAAGGGCCACCACTCCTTTCCCCAGGTGGACGACATCACACCGCCTCGTGTGACGATTGCTCCTCAGGTGTCCAACGAAACAAGTCCGAGGAACATTTTCATCACACACGTCGCAGTAGTGCGTCCTGGGAAGCTGTTCTGTTAAAAAAACGTTAGAAAACATGAAACACTACAATAGAGACACACTCACCACCGCTGGAGTCATTAAGTCTTGGGCGTTTACTCGCCGATGGTCCCTCACCAGCTGCTACCGAAGCCTCCATAGCGTCACCTTTAGAAAACGCACAATTGATATAATCAGCAGCAATCAACACGTTTCCACTTACCACTCGTCGATGGGTGGCCAACCTCGTGGCGACAGCTATCTCTTCGATGGCGAAACAAATTGTCAGCTCTGGTGAAGGACTTTCCACAAGCAGTGCACCTGAACATAATGGCAAATTAGTCTCGCGCAATCGGTTAATATACTAATTGCGCGATTAGCTACCCAGCTCGAGGCTTACTATCCACAAACGAAAAGAACACCTTTATTAACACTGATTAACAAATTAAACCTCGAACGGAATACCCAGGTGTCACCACGGGGAGGATTCGCTTTGGACACCCTGGAGAGGATAGGGGGGGAGGTTATTTGTGTTAGGGGTGTATGATATGTTAAACGATTATCTACTCGTTACTTAGCCTTTTTATCGAGCTCCTGACGTCTTGCACGAATCGCACCCTCCACAGCTAACAGATCTTGGATTAGCTCTAGCCTTGCTAACGCAGCATTCTTAAAGATGTCCATGTTAGTTGCGCTGTGGCCGTGGCGGATCTTAGGTAAAGCAGCTATGCTTTTTAGGTACTCATCGTGCATCGTCGCTTCTAGCCTGGCGGCTCGAATTTCTAGGGAGCTAATAACAATATAAGCTATTAAACTGGGAAAAGCACGTTCTGAACACCTTCAATGTTAAATAACATATATGGGTAGAAAAATAATATCTAATATCTAATATCTAATATCTAATATACCTTATGTAATGCTCACCGCTGCGAAGATCGGCTGCTTTAGCATCTATTGCATTACGATTAGACACGTATTCACGTTCGGCACACTGGGATGGCGACATGTCATCAATGTCTTCCTCCTGCGGGGTAGACGTAATCGACACCACAGTGTCGACTACGTTACTCCCAGTGGCTGACGACATGACGACTGCATTGCCCGAAACCGGAGACTGCACAATTACAGACGGTACTGCGGTCACATTTTCCGAAGGTTGGATTGTTGGCTGCTTCGAAATTCGACTGGTCGGTCGACTTGAGCCGGAGTCGATCTCCAAACCATCTACAAGGGCTCTAAACTCTTGCGCCGCACCGTCGCCGGAAGCCACCTTTTCCAATGGAATGTCGTCAAAATCGAACGTTTCCATAAACATTTCCGTTTGCGATAAATGAGAAGACTCATGTAACATATTTTGGATTTTTGCCACAGGAACATCAGTCTCCTCATTCATACACTTGACATATTTCGCCAAATTAAATTTTCCAGGACTTTTTTTTTTCACACTTTTCTTTAAAGCTGATTTTAAAATTTTGCTAGAACCTTGACTACTACTTTGAGATATGGTTTCGAAAGCAGGTGCAACGAGTGCGTCACTTAAAACTTTTATGGTTGCTTGCGGCGATATCTGTACGGAACCGCTTGGTTCCGTGCAGGCGCAAAGTTTAACTGCACCCGTTTTTTTCAAACTGAGCCTATTAAATTTTGAAAATTTTTTCGGTAAAACCGCACCCTGGCAAATCGGGCAAACGCTGTTGCTAGCCATGGTAAACACAAGATAATGGTTGCCCCCCACCTCAGCCAGGTGTATTTATACTGCATGCGAAGGATGACTTTCGCACGCAAACCAGTTGAAATTGAGTTCGTTGCAATCTACATTTTTCTTACCTCGGCTCACACAAAGGAAGTTAGCCTTGAAATATCTTTAAGTTCGTTGCCTACATTTTTACAGACGGCAATTCAAGTTAACATTGAAACACATTTTTCCAGACAGTTTGCGTAGATAATATAAAGTATGAAACTACTACACCAGCTATTTGTTGTTCTAACATGTTGAAATGTTTAAAAATCAAATTTTATGCCACTGTTGCAAATATTTATATCCTATTAATAACTAGCGCTTATTAAAAATACTGCAGCGTTGGTCGCTTGATAGGTGAATTTGTATTCACATTAATAAAATGTGAGGTTTCAAACATGAAAGACAAAATTTTATTTATCAAAAAACATGCAAATCAAATCTATTTAAAATTGGCAGTTTAAAATGCATACTGTATATGAGAAATATTTATTTCCTATATTAATTATTAAAGCTTAATAAAATACTGCAGTGTTGGTCATGTGATAGGCTTAACTAACTGAATTAATATTAGAATTTGTATTCAGATAAATAAAAACACGAGGTTTCAGTTTCAACCATGAAAACAATTGTTTATTTATCAAAAACATATAAGTGTAATCTAGCAATCTATACTGGGTCACATGCAATTAAACCTATTTAAAATTGAGAATTTAAATGCATACTGTATGGGAAACTTTCACTGCTTTACAAACCATATTTTTTAAATGTTTACCAATTTTACAATATAGTTAAATGCTTTCGAGAATACTCTGTTCTATTTTTTAATTTAAATATGTATCTGCTTTGAACAATGGAATAGGTTTAATCAAATTTACGCCTGCAAAAGTTATTCATCTCCAACCGAAGCAATGGTTTCAAAAGCTGACATTATTGTGAGGTCAGCATAATTATATTTTAAATTATGCACTGGAATATAGTTTCCAACGAAACGGCTGTTGCATTTTTGCGATAGCAAAACTTGCTTGTCTGGAACAAAGAATCGAGTTTACTTTTATAGACCGTTTAATTATGCACTGGAATATAGTTTCCAACGAAACGGCTGCTGCATTTTTGCGATCGCAAAACTTGCTTGTCTGGAACAAAGAATCGAGTTTACTTTTATAGACCGTTTAATTAACAAACTGTTGTTTATAATCAAATGATCATTCAAATACTTCTTTCTATTTTTAATTTAGAAATATACCTTGTTTGAATAATGGAATATTTTTAATGACAATAGCATCTGCAAAAGCTATTTATCCACAATCTCAATGCCGCGTTCGAAAGTCACTTTCAGTTAATCTGAATTTATAAGGTGAACGTGGATTTCCAAATATAGAATGCTGTTTTGGTCAAGCGACAGTGTCGGCTTGGCGACCTCGATTCGCGAAGAGTGGAACAAAGAAAAGTTGTTTTCTGCACGTACATGCTTTCAATAATTCTTTGCTTGACTACGCTAAAAATTTAGATATTATATCAGCTCTATTTCTAACGTCAAATCAAAAATGTGGTAGCATGCTACACTCTACGCATACATTAAAAAATAAGGCGTGTTTGTTTTAACTCTGGTTTAGTATCGTGAAATCGAATGCATACAAGGTTTTTACTTTCAATGGAAAACTTACACATCGCTTCTAAACCCTACAGATATACAATGCATGCGGTTAATATTCCTAACACTAATGCAAAAATCTAGGAGCACAATGTGCTGCGCCCTTTTAAATTATATGAAAAACGGCAACACTTAAGGGAGTCTTATTGTTAATACTTCTGCATAAATACACTTGGGAAATAAAAAAAAACCTGTTGTTCCAAATATAAGAAATCAGTTTCCATTGTCGCCTAATAATCTAAAACTAGTGGCAAACGCTGGAGTTACCTAAATGACTATCAAACTTTTTTACGTCATACAACGCATTGCTATTCATCTATTCCAAGAAAACCTAGGGAATACGTGTAGTAGATCTACTTGCTTATTAAATGACTGTCTAATTAATCTAATTGGAAGCTTATGAAGTTATCGCTATAATAAAAAAAATAGCTGATGGATTATTAGAACAACCAAATAACTATAACTATCTAATTTTATCTAAAAAGTAGGTTGTGCGGTATCAAAATGCTCCTTTTTTAGCATACAATGTAACGGCGATAGAAAAATTTTTCTATTTCTAATTACAACTTAAATATACGTAAAATTAGTTTCTGGAAAGTAAATTGGTTACACATTCCCTGCCCTCAATACGTAGTCGGGGGGAACTGGATATATAAACATCGAGAATTGCTTGAAGAAACCACAGTACCTCCAATCCACCGCAACTATACTTCAGGTAAGATATTGTTCTAAATATCTGTTTTTATCTTATATGTCCATATCTGTACTTTGAAAATGTCTTTGTAAATATATATGTTTTTATCTTATATGTCCATATCTGTACTTTGAAAATGCGTTTGAACTCAGTAAAAGAAAAATTTCTCAAAAACAACGGCAAAATGTCGCACACGAAAGTTCTTTTTTTCTAATACTTTTCTAATGTAATCTTAAAATGCTCATATCTCCGTTGTCTATTGAGATATATCTTCGCCGTTTTATGCATTGGGTTCCTACCGTCATGTACTACATTTTAAACATTTCTAACATTTTTCTAATGGTGTCTTAAAATGCTTGTATCTTCTATATTTATTAAGATATTTAAATGCCGTTTTTTGCATTGTATTGCTACTGTCATATACTACATTTAAAAAAAATTTTTTTTTTCAAATCTTAAAAACGTTTATATCTCCGGTGTTTATTAAGATATTTGGTCGGGATTTTTTGCATTATGTTGCTACCGTCATGTACTACATTTTAAACATTTCTAACATTTTTCTAATGGTGTCTTAAAATGCTTGTATCTTCTATATTTATTAAGATATTTAGATATGGTTTTTTGCATTGTGTGGCTACTGTCATATACTACATTTTAAAATTTAAACGCTCATATCTCCGACGTTTATTAATCTGAAAAATGTTTCAGATTAAACCAGACGAGAATTTGCTGTGGGCGGTTTATGTAAGTAAAACTTGATTAGCTCCTTTGAGAAATTACATGTCTTTCTACAGCTATAGTGAGGCTGCCCACACCATCCCACCACAGTCCCACATCCCACATCATCGTTGCAACAGTGGTGGTGAATCGAACTATGGGAGAGATGTGGAGGAGTAGTTTTAAGTTGTTAGGTTAGGTTAGTTTCTAAGTTAGTCAGTAAGTTATTTGAATAATAAATGTTTTAACTCTTTTAATTTTTTTATTACATCGCTATAAGTACATGATAAACACTTATTGCTGTTGTGCGTATTTTTTGAATGCAATATCATATGTAATGATGTCCGAAGCAAACTTTAGCATTTCATGCATGCAGTATACATTTTCCGATTTTATTGGCGGTAACGCATCCTCGATACTCCTTTTAAAGTCGCCGGGTAACCTCCAAACACCTTCGATTACACTGCTGTAAAATTGTTCAAACATCTGACTTTTTACTAGTTCAGCTTTAGATTGCAGCAACGACAACAAATCCCACAATTCTGCTACAGACTTGTTTCCGAGATAAACTTGGGATCGCTTACGTTCCTGCAGCGCTATCACTTTTTTGTTTCCGATTTTTTGGAAATATATTCTTTTGCCAGGACTTATATCCACCGGTTTCGGCTCTCCATCTTCATAGTTAAAGTGCCTATTTATCACATCTTTATTTGCAACAAAGAGCTGCCACTCTCCTTCGTCTAACAGTATAAAATCTTTGTTAATCCCACTAATTACCACTGCTGGCACAAACGATCCATAACAGGTCAAGCCCAAACTCACAGTTTTATTTCTTGACTTATTCAGCGGATAAGTTGTTGCGTTTAACAATACTGGATATGACAGTTTCACGTTTTTGTTTGTCACTCGCTGCTTCACAGTTTCACCAACCTTTTGTACTTGCTCCATTGTTTTTGCTGGTACAGCACACGATACACTACTGAACACAAACTACATCTCCTGTTATACTCATTCTTCAAGGTTACTGTCGGTGGCCTCGCTCCGAACGTGGCCTCGCTTCGAACATGACCTTGGGATTGAACGTGGCCTCGCCTTGCATGTGACCTTGGGATTGAACGTGGCCTTGGCCTTAAACTCAAGGCCAAGTGGTGGGGGGAGGTTCCAGAACCATCGACTTCCCTCTACTGATTGGGTTGAAAGCAAAAGCAAACTTTTCGGTTCTCTCCATTTCACGTGTTATAACAGGTAAGTTTTTTTAGGACATTAATTATAACATTTCTATTCTCTTATACATTCTATATAAAAATAAATAAATTGCATGAAATTTCTTGGCACATGAAATAATAGTAAACTTACTAAAGTAGTCACTGAGTTTGCTTACTAACGAAAAGTTGTGATTCTATTTTTTTTGTTCTTGTATGTTATGATATGAACTGCGTAACAGCTAAACTTCACAGTAAATTATCTGTGTTTTTTAGCGAAGATTTTAATTCAAGTGCAAGTGTTTTGTAATATTTGTTGTAGTTTAAACAGCTCTCAATCATTTTCTTAATCATTGAAACTGACAAAGAAATTGTATTTTAGGTGCAGTAGAAAAAATTCATAAGAATACTACAACAGCCGATGTAGAAGCTGCTATTAAAATGTGGCTGGTAAAAGCCAAAGAGCGTGAACAGAAAAAAGGAAACGAATAATTGCGTCATTTAATTTTATTGTTAAATAATGAATACCTAGACTACTAGCTGATGTGTTATATTTAGAGTAGTACAGTAAATAATAAATTGTTTGCAATGACTTATTTACTCTTATTTTGATTACATTTTTATGATTTAATATCACATGTAGTGCAGATGTTCGTAGAATACCTATATTTAAATAATGCTTCAACTGCAGATTCAAGAACGTGCTAAAAATATTCTCCGTAAATTATTCACAGAACCTACTTGTGCTGTCTGGGAATGTGCTAAAAATATTCTCTGTAATATTGTATGAACATTCTGAAAATATTCAAAACAGTCTACTTTTAATGTACATAGAACATTCTCAGAACATATCGGTATGATTTGAGAACATTCTGATAACATTTAAATATTCCCTATATATATTCTTAGCACATTCATAGAACCTACTTGTGCTGTCTGGGTACCTATGGAGTTTTTGTTGGTTTGCAAGTCAAAGAAATGTTTCTGTGTCCTGTGCCATTAAATTAAAATGTTATTCCATAGGCTGGTATGCATTGTTAGAGTAAAATTGTTTCGAATATTAAATCAGTTTTGAGGGCATTTTCGAAAGAATTATAAATAGAGAAGTGGTTCGGTTTAGCGAGTTCTATTACGGGTTAAAATATTTGCACTCATTTCCATAACACCCTGTATATATATAGATTCACATATTGACGATTGAAATATTTATTTCTTGTATCTTCTTGGTTCATTTTCTCCTTATTGTTCTCATCAATCATCGCATTGTATCTTTTCCTATCATGGTTATCATAATTATACCTATTCTGATAGTGCCTTTCATAATTGTAATTTTAATTTCTTTCATTATTCTTTAAATTATTCCTATTCTGGTAGCTTCTCCACCTATCAAAATTCCTGTTATAGTTAGTTGAATTAAAGTTCCTATTACGTTGTCTGTAATTATTATAATTGTTTCTGACAAAATTTAATTTATTTTCTGGTACATCCTCAAATTTTCTTTTAATATAATTTTGAAAATTTGAACATTCTTTTCTACTGTTATCCCTATTATTAAAAATTGCCATATCATAATTTCTCACAGTTTCTAAGAAATCCTTCATAATTTTGATATTTTGTACTGCAACAGCTCTTGTAATTTCTGCTTCTAAATGTCGGGATTGATGTTGTACTATTTCTTCCTCAGCTAATTTAGGTGTTAAATGCTGTGCTCTATTAAATGTATGTATGACATACTTTTCGCGCGTACTACCTCTTTCTAAATACCTTCCTGTTGTCAATTGTGTTCTTACTTGAGCTTGATGTGTGTTGATCCAATATTGGTCCATAAACAATTTACTGAATTCTTCATAATTGTCATATTTTAATTTTATAATACTATGCCAGACATCTGCATGACTTCTTAGGGTCATAATAATTATTTGTAACCTCTTGGTTTCATCATAAACTGTCTTCATTATGACATCCAATTTAACTAAATATGTCATGGGTTGTTCTCCTATTCTATCCTCGAAAATATGTAACATATCTGTTTGAACTCCCATATAATTAATTCTTTGATTACCATTTATATTTTCAGTTCCATCTTGTATTCTTATCAACCTCTCTTCTACCTCCTTAAATTTCGTTGAATTTTTTTCTGTCAACAAATTAACATTCCTTTCATTCTTTAGAATTTCTCCCTGCATTTCCACTCTGTTTTCTTCTACCTTTCTTTCTATTAAATCAACTCTTTCGTCGATACACTCTTTCTATGTTCTAATTCTTTCTTCTTTTGTTGACTCCATCCCCTCTAGTTTTCCTTCCAATTCTTCTTTATTCCTGTTTAACTTTTCTCTCATGGTTTGTTTTAAAGTTTCCTCTAGTTGTTTGTTTTCTTCCTGCCTTTACATTCTTACATCATGTTTAACTTCTTCTTTATAATTTTCTAATTTTAAGCAAATATTATTGATTTGTAACTGCAATTCTTGTTTATTTTCAATTTGAACTTTATAGAATTCTTCTTTTTACTGTTTCATTGATTCTTACATCTTTTCTGCATGGACCTTTTGATCTTGCAACTTCTCATTTCTTTTTTTCCTCATCTTGTTCCTCTTCAGTCCTTTTACTTTTTCGTGTAATCCGTTTATCTGCCATATTTTAGTTTAAATTCTCAATATGTATTTACTTTTATTAAAACCTTTTATGGAAATGTTAATCTATGTATTTTGTTCAACAATTATCAACAATTAACCCTATTATCAGCGTTATTGAATTACTATTGCTTGTCCTGTCTTATTATATTTTTTTATCAATTTCAAAAGAAATCAAATATGACACGCTTAATTCTGTTTACTTTAACAAGCCTTATGCTTGGTCAACAATCGTGATTTATCAATTACAATAAGCCACACTTTGTCGGCGTCATTAAATATGCACTGGCTACCGTTTTGTTGTGCCTTTAAATATACAAACTTTCAAGTATTGATGTTAATTAGGTATTTTAAATTATTAATTGCCCTCCTTGAATAATAATGTCAATGACTTCTTTTTATGATAGCGCCTGAAACTTTTACAGGGGTGGGATCTGTAATCTAGTTACTTGATACCGAAAAATTGATCTTCCAATATTTTAAAACTTCATTCAAATCGTAAGTCACATTGAATGTCAACCAAACGTCAAACATAATTTTCAAATTTAAATGACAAGTGCCCAATCCTTAGAATGGTACATTATAATATTTAACAACACAGTAAGTTTTAATTTGATAATCAATTTCACCTTATTAACACCTTTATTTACTCTCTAGTTAGTATGCTCTAAGAAATCACCCACCCTATGTCGTTCTTACACAAGTTCCAAGACAGCAACCTATGTGATATCTGCAGATCTACCCCTTCAGTCTTCCTACTGCAATGCACCTCTCTTCAACAGAAAACTAGCTCCTACTACCCAGCAGCAACAAATCTCGAACTCTCGTTAGCTATCAGCAAACCTGGACCTCTAGCTGCCGCAGTCCACTGCTACCTGGTATGCCCCTTCACTCCAAGATGCTACCCCTTTGGAAGCTCCACTCAAAAACACATATCCTTGCGTAATCCCATTTTACTCCCATCAGATGTCAAATGTAATTCAAAGCAAAGCTGACGCAGTATGCCTATTTAGTATTTTACTTGTATGTTAAAATTATTTTACTCATTAGTTTCGTCGACTATTTAGCAGTAATCTTTTTCAGTTAATTCTTCTTCTTATGCTTGTTCTTTCCAAATTTCATTTTTATAACACCACGCAATTTTTGTTAATATCCCCTATTTATCCCAACCATAAATAGAAAAAAAGAGGGTTATCTTCCATATTTTTTTAATGATATCAAATTATTAAATACATGTTTTCAGTGTTTTATTTTTTACTTTCTAAAAAACAATTTCCTTCACTACCCCATATCATTATTGATGCCGTCTATTATATTCTTGTTTGATATTAACCTACTTAATTCTACCCTTATTAGAATTTTACACTGATTCTGATTCATTGATTCTTAAACATATTTTAAATATTTTATTTATATTTTTACCACCTGTAACCTTCCAATAGCTATCTTCCAAATACTAATTTGCCTTATCTCAGATTTTTTCAAGGAACTATTTAAATATAAATCAACTATTACAATAGGTTGATATGGGTTGTAATAACATCGCAATTTCTTTAACAATTTTTTATTTAAACTACGAGCATAATGTAGTCATATCATCACATTATATTACATAACAAGCTGCGAAAGTGGCGTATATCTTGGGAGTATATTTGAGAAACGAGGCGAAGCGTAGCGCAGCCGAGTGACTTAAAATACGAGCGTACGATACACTTTCGAACGAGTTATGTACCCTATTTTTCCCATGACCACAAAAAATACACATTTTTGCAATTTTATGAATGACAGCTTGATTGTGAAAACTGACAATGTCAGTAGATTGGCCGTAGCTTTTAGGTCAAAATGGCATATTGTCAGTAGTATTTAGGTTAAAATGACATATTCATCCCACTGTATAACTGTGAATTGTGCATTTTTTCATAACAAACACGTTCGTTATGATAACGACCGGCTTTCGTATAATGGGCGTGGGAAAAGTTATTTGTTATAATTCGGTTTTCTTGTCTTGTCCACTTGTTTATACTACAGTGACTATACAATCACAGTGTGGCCATACAGTGGTCATGGTTTCTATTGGTTGAAGGTTAAAGTTTTCCAAGTTATTGTCATTTTTAACAGTGTACAGAATGTTTAGTTACAAAAAGTTACTAATGTCAAAATAAGACATTGACATTTTATAACTTGTCAAAAGTTTGAGTGGATGTATCACGTGATGAAATCCGCCATTAGTTTTCCCTCGGCCGTGAGTTTTTCAAACTATAAAGTAACAAACGACTTCCGGGATTGGACCGTGTCATGATTGATATCGAAGAACTCAACGTTTCGCCCATTTTCGTAAGGGGCTTCATCAGGAGGAAAAAGCAAAAGAGCACGGTAACTCAACGTGTTAACCACGCCAGAGGCGAAACTCTTTGCAAGGGAAGGGATAGAAGAGCACGATAACTCAACGTGTGAACCACGTCAGAGGCGAAACTCGACTAACTATCGAAAGAAGAAAGGCGAGAATTTATAGGCAAGCGCCGTCGCGGTTCAGCAAATGCCGTCGCGGTTCATTGGCGGTGGGCGGGGCTTAGGAATTAGCACTTTCCACATAAAAGGAAGGTGAAAGCCTTCGTCCCGATTGAGATTATTAGGGTGTTTGTAAATCTCAATGGCTTCGCGAATCTTTCTGCTAAAGAAGAATGGGATTTGCAGATGATGGAAGTTTCATCAAAAAGGATCTTATGACCAGTATCGCGTTGGTGTTCGGCGAAGGCTGATGATGAAACGAGACCTGACTTGATACAGCGCTGGTGCGCAGAGATGCGACTTTTACTGAACGACCTGTTTCACCAATGTATACAGCATTACAAGAGCAAGGGACTCTATAAAAACCTTTAGATGACATAGTGTTTAATTTATCTTTAGATGAAGGAAGAACCTGTGAGATTTTGCTCGGGGGTTTGAATACTGTTTTGATGTTTTGTTTGCGAAGAAACTTTCCTATGTGATCGGTGACTTGGTGGATATAGGGAAGAAAGACTATTGCTGCAGGAGGATCGTGTTTTGGAGGTTTGGGTGGCCGTGGATGAAGATGGCGATTGATGGCAGACTGTATATCCCTAGCACGGTAACCGTTATTCCTAAGAGCGTTCCGAATGTGATTTAATTCAGCGTGGATATTATCGGGTTGGGATATGGAAACAGCCCGGTGTACACGAGAATTGATAACGGAAAGTTTTTGTGTAGGATGATGGTGGGAATCGGCATGTAGATAGCGGTCAGTGTGAGTGGGTTTGCGATATACAGAATGTCCAAATTTGCCACTGGGTTGGCGCGAGACCTGTACATCTAAGAAAATTCTCCCCTTTCTTCTTCCGTAGTCGAGTTTCGCCTCTGACGTGGTTCACCAGTTGAGTTACCCGTCTTTTCTATCCCTTCCCTTGCAAAGAGTTTCGCCTCTGGCGTGGTTAACACGTTGAGTTACCGTGCTCTTTTGCTTTTTTCTCCTGATGAAGCCCCTTACAAAAGTGGGCGAAACGTTGAGTTCTTCAATCTCAATCATGACACGGTCCAATCCCGGAAGTCGTTTGTTACTTAATGACAATGGCCGTAAAAGCCTCAAAAATCATCTTTCCCAATTATAGTTTATTTCTAAGGAAAAGAAGCATATTTTGACATTTTTCGCCAATTATTTATTTACGATATGCAAAACAGTATTAACGTCAAACAAACCAGAACATTTAACAGAGGAATACATATTATCCTGTAAGGTTTATATTGCTTAAATATTCGTAAGTAACTGCTAAATAGATTATTGCGTTGTACGCCCGCATATTTATATAACTTGTTGTTAAGACGATCAGACATCCATGATGTCAACATTAGAAATATTAATGATTTTACCATCCCACAGCATGTTACTAGTAAATATGAGGGCTCCTTCTCATATAATGCCCCTTTATTGTTAAATATGGTAGCGAATCAGCTCCGTCTAAATTCTTACGAGTTTGTTAAATATGCTAAACTGATCACAAAACATTATGATCAAAAATAGGGATTCTATATATTTTTTTTTGTTATTAATCTTAATTTTGTATTACTTTTAAGTGAACGTATGCGCACCATATATGATATTATTAGGTAGGACGGAAGAACGGCGTAGCCGAGTTCATACCTTTTGTGTAATTTGTGTTTTTTTTTACACAATAACGATTTATTTATTTATTTATTTATTTAATTGCAATTCCAGGTTGAACAGGTATAGCAAGTTGTTTAGTAATAATTTAAATTAGTTCCTTTTATTTAATTATAATCCGTGTACTTGTTCCTTGGTAATACTTTATACTTAACGAATTTACAACATTGAAGACAATTTATTCTTGTGAAATAAACTAATTTTATGTACTATTATTACAAACTAGTGTTTATGTTATTTGTAAAAAGACAAGAAGAACCCTACGTCCTCAAAGCGTTACCGTTTGAAGTTAGAAGAAACATGGCGACCAACAATCCTGTGATCACACTGTGATTATAAAGTCACTGTATTTATATAGGTAATACTCAAATTTATTCCATAAAATAGATGCAATATTTTTCTTGATACGCATTTGAGTTATTTAAAAAAAATAAAGTAAGAATCATACTAAATTTTAGCCAAGTAATAACATGATATTAACACTGTAGAATATAAGTGATACAATTTGAATATATAACAATAAGAATTCGTAGAATTAGTACAAATTGTAAATTAATAGAGATTTTTTACTATTATACAGTAAAAACTTACATATTACTATAGCGCAGTTAAGTATATGTAAATTATAATTTAATATACATTGTTTATTACACAAGTGATATTGAATAGTAATAGGAGGTAGGTTATGTTATTTTTCAATTTACATTTACATCCCATCAATTTTAAAATTTTAACTGATTCTGTACTATTTAAATTTTAATTCATATTTTGCACAATTCATCAGATTATCAAAATAAACGTTTATTTTTCAAATGCATTTTCAAAATTTTCTTTTACAAATCTTTCTTAAATATATGGTTCAAAAGCATGTCCGAAATTGTCTTATTTTACATTATCTCTTTTTATTGGTCATCGTGCTTCAAAATATTAAATTCTTTGCCAAATGAGACCTATAAAACTTGTATAGGAAAAACTCCAGTATAGCCCACTGGTTCATTTTAACATTTAAGGAATATGCGCATAAAGCAATTGTTATGCCAGTGGCGAAACTGGATTTTAAGTTATGGATAAGAGAAATACTCATTGGGAAGTTCGAATTCAATATTAATGTTTCAAGTTTGGACTAACTGCTTTTTTACGGTGATACACAGGCATTTTTGTACTAAGTACACACAAATCTTAAACTGCAGCTAACCTAAGTTCGCACCTTGACGGTAGTCAAGATTGGGTCTGGCATGAGACTCTCGTATTTTGCCTCCATTGTGTGAACATTTGTAGAATCTCCGACAAACTGAGTATCGGTGGGCTATATTGGGGTTTAGCCCATGTATTTATTTAATACAATTTAGATGTTAATAAAGCATATTAAATTATCGAGAAAATCGTACGACACTCATTAATGACCAATAGAAAAATTAGTTCACGGGCCGTAACCAAGACAATAAAAAAATTTCTTGGAAATTTTTTGTAGGTAGATCAGCCTAACTTTGAGGGCTTGTATCGTTACGATTTTCTTACCGAATCTGCATTTGAGCATTAATTCATATCCGGAAATTATTTTCGTGCATTCCAACAACGTCCTAATTTGCCCTCGCGTCCCGCTCGGGCAAATTAATACGACGTTGTTGGACCGCACTCAAAAAAATTTCCGGAAAGAATTGATGCTCTTATGAGATTATATGTGAATATTTCTACAATGATGCTATATCGTTTGGTTTGCATTTGAACTTTCCAATTTCCATTAATTGTAATAAATTGATGAAAACATCTTACGACTCATATTTCTTCAACATTTAAACCCCTCTGTGGTATTTCATTGTATTTGAAAGATCAGCCATTTTGAATAACATTCTTTAACTCCAGCAAATGAATTGTCAAATTTTATTTTGACTTGAGTAATTTTTTGTTACCAAATGTCGCTTACACCGTTAAAAAAAATCTATCCTTTTTATTACATCACCATGGTTTTCCGCAAGCTTATTTTGAGATTGGAGAAAAAATACCCGCCAACAATTGTGTGGTCACACTGTGATTACATAGTCACTGTAGTTTATACAAGGTTTAGAAGCATGACGTTAGCCTGTCACAGAAATGTATGCATATATGTATCGGGTATTTTTCTTTCTGTAGTTTTACACCCCGCGCGAGAGGAATTATTGAGGATGTGGATTTCAAATTTCGCTTTTCGATCGGCATTCAAGTTTAGGTTTTTATTCCAGCACGTCCGACGGGGCAGCGAACTCGTAGCTCGCGGGTTCGGCCGCCTTTAGAGAGGACGGTCATTCAAAATTGAGCCCGAAGTGTCGAATTATACTGGTTGTTCGTTAGGTGCGAGGAAAAACTTATTAGTTGCACATTTAGTGGGGTCCTTGTATCGGAAGTTACCCCCCTCAATAGCGTCTAGTGTCGGATTAATATTGGGGTTCCCTATTTAATTTTTATTCATAACGAAGAATATATATCGTGATCAGATGCCTTTTCCTCGAGTATCTTTCAATTACGTTTCAAATAGATTTAGCAACGATTTTCCTTTGACCCTGCACTAATATAGCTTGATAACTAGTCTAAATTTTTGGCTGCTCAACCGCACGGCTTTTGTGGATACCGTATTCATTGGCCAACCCCATTTTCCGCCCCTCTTTGATGTGTGCACCTCGGCGTCGCCACAAGGGTGGCATTTTATCAAACAGGACGTACTACTATCAGTCCACCTGTTATTTTTCAGAAGCACGTTTACGTTGTGTGGTGAAGTGCGCTTATATACAGATTGTTTCGCCCATGTTAATCTAAGTACAGCGCGTTTCATTGGCGTTTTGTGCCCCATTTTATTGCATAATTATTAGCCTCTTTAATTAGGCGTTGTCCTTGCACGTCGTTCAGTACTTCTTACTCTGACATTGGCTTAATACAAGTGTAGTTAGCTAGTTTGTAACTTCAAACTAATTTTAACGTCTACGTGTCACTTGGTTTCTGCACTATTCAACAGATTACTCGTAAAGTTATCATTTCGTTTTTCTGTGTATTTGGCAGTACTTTGTTGTAGCAGTGGCTGATAGCACACCATGGACAATCAACCAAGCTAAGTTTCCGTTGTCGAGGGCTGGCTATCTGTCACTCCCCAACAAATGTTGTGACTTTTCGTTCCTTTATCTCAAGTTCTGAAGGGTTTAATGTGGAGTGAGCTAAGAACTTGTTGCACTCCAGACAAGTAACAACTTCTATTAAATTAGCCACCACCAGCCTACCGACCCACCTCCTTTGTCTTAACAATAATCTAGCCCTGCAGTCTTCGTTATAGGGATAAATAAAATCGAGCTGGGGCCGTGTAGCTTTCCGAATAATCAAAACAACTGATTTGATACCCCCTTGAGACGATTTTAGCTTTTTCATTTCAATCAAGTGACACCTTAGCTTCCCTGGGATGTGAGCTTATTTTGGTCGTAAAGATCGTTTCATTATGTAACAGGTCATATAAGTTTTTTTTCATTATTTTGATAAGAATCACCTTCCGTGAATTGTCGGTGTACTTTTGAATTACCCCGTATATAGAAAATAACTAAAAATGATGTATCACAAATACTTTTTGATATTGTGCAGGCAGTTGCTTGCACTTAATGCACAAGTATATTGTAGAACGTTTGACACCCATCTGTACTTAGATATAACAGTATAATACTCTTTCTTCTGTATAATAGTAGTTTGTATATCAAGGCACTGAAGCTTAGCTTTTTATCAGGAGTGTGGACTTAGTTGCTGAGGCCCGTAGGGCCAAGGCATATAAACCACATGAGGGATAAAAAGCAACTTCAGTGCTGAGAAGTATATTATGTGTTATTTGAAATAGAGAAATCGTGAAATTACAACATTTTAACCAACATTTGTAGGTTATGTTAACGGCGGTTGACGTTTATCTGTCGCCTCTCCACCTACAAAACAGTTGTAAACAATGGATTACTTTACTGCCGATTTCTCGTATTTCAATGACGATTTCGAGGTACTTTAATGCCGATTTCAAATAATAGTAGTTTATTTGAAATCGGCAGTGAAGTACGCCGAAATCGTCATTAAAATGTGATAAATCGGCAGTGAAGTAATCCATTGTTTGACGACTTTTTTGTAGGTGGCGCGGCGGCAGATAAACGTCAATCGACCGAACATAACCTACAAAAGTTGGTTAAAATATTGTAATTTCGCGATTTATCGATTTCAAATAAAACATAGTGTAGGCTACACCTCGGCACTGAAGTTCCTTTTTATCCCTCATGTGGTTTATTTGCCTTGGCCCTACGGGCCTCGGCAACTAAATCCACATTCGTGATAAAAAGTTATACTTCAGTGCCTTGGTATATAAACTACTATTGTACAACGAGAGTGGATATGGACATTCCACTCGAGTTGTACAGTGTATTTTTTCTACGACCTATCAATGGAAAAGAATGGAAAATTAAAAGAAAATTTATTCAACGCTAATTAATAAGATATCTTACAACAAAATCACGTTTGCCACAAACAGGGCACAGCAGGGCGTGCCCATTGCAAAACAAACAATTAATGAAAGTTGCCTAGGTAATCACGACTAACGTGGTTTGTGATTGGTGTATTTCATATCCACCCTTGTGTGGATATGAAATCATATACGTTCAGTTAACTACAATTGCCTACATATCCATTCTGTAGATTGTGAAGAAAACAGAATATATACATGCGGGAGTAGAAAATAGTAGTTTGTACAACGAGAGTGGATATGATGTCCATATCGCACGGCGTCGTGCTCAATTATCCGAGGGCGATATGGACATTCCACTCGAGTTGTACAGTGTATTTTTTCTACGACCTATCAATGGAAAAGAATGGAAAATTAAAAGAAAATTTATTCAACGCTAATTAATAAGATATCTTACAACAAAATCACGTTTGCCACAAACAGGGCACAGCAGGGCGTGCCCATTGCAAAACAAACAATTAATAATGAAAGTTGCCTAGGTAATCACGACTAACGTGGTTTGTGATTGGTGTATTTCATATCCACCCTTGTGTGGATATGAAATCATATACGTTCAGTTAACTACAATTGCCTACATATCCATTCTGTAGATTGTGAAGAAAACAGAATATATACATGCGGGAGTAGAAAAACTACTATTGTGCACCAAGGCACTGAAGTATAACTTTTTATCACGAATGTGGATTTAGTTGCCGAGGCCCGTAGGGCCAAGGCAAATAAACCACATGAGGGATAAAAAGGAACTTCAGTGCCGAGGTGTACAGTATGTTTTATTTGAAATCGAGGAATCGTGAAATTACAACATTTTAACCAACTTTTGTAGGTTATGTTCGGTCGATTGACGTTTATCTGTCGCCTCGCCACCTACAAAAAAGTCGTAAAACAATGGATTACTTCACTGCCGATTTCTCGTATTTTAATGACGATTTCGGCGTACTTCACTGCCGATTTCAAATAAAAAACATTATGTATACCCTATTCACTTCATTTGTGATTCTGAGTATGCCATGAATTGAATATTTTTACCCGTGCTACAAATACTTACTTAGAAGAATTTACTAATGTCTAAATGGCAGTGATATTTTCTATCGTCTGGAAAGTACTGCTATCACAGAAATCTATTCGTGGCATCCTGCTGAAATGAAAGGATCAGTTACGTTATTTTCAACGACTTTAGCTTGCTTGATAAATGAATATTGATGAACCGTCAAAATTTGTTTTGAATTTGGTAATTGTTTTGTTATCAAGTGTGCCTTACACCATTAAAAGAATGCAATACAAAGACTGCTCAGAATTACGGTTGAAATAAATTTCGTTTATATAAAACAATAAAAATTGAATAAAAAGCCAAACTAAAGCATTCCTTTGTTTGCCGATTAATAATAAACGGCCTATTATAAAAAAAAATTATAGAGTTCGGTTATTTATAAAGATAAGTGTAACAAGTGTTCGCATCCACACCTCACACTATTCTTCCCATATCCTCTATCCTCTACCAACCCGCATAAGCCAGCGTGGTAGAGTATGGCCAAAACCCCCTTCCAAGATGAAAATGTCGATTTCGAACAAGAATCCCCAGGTGGGTCGAGCTAGCTCAGAATCCCACACTGACAATAAACTGTCAGTCTGCTCCAAGGAATATGGGGGAGCAAGAAGTCGATAATATCACTAAAAGTTGCAACCTATAATGTAAAGACTTTGTTGTCAGAAGAAACATTGACAGAGATGGAGACAGAACTGAAGAACATAAAATGGGATGTGGTCGGAATGAGCGAGGTAAGAAGATGCGGCGAAAACCTGGTGACACTGAAATCCGAACACAAATTCTACCACAAAGGCCACGAGAACGCATCAATAGGAGGTGTCGGATTTTTCATCCATAAAAAAACACTGACAAAATTTTATCAGTAGAAGCAGTATCTACCAGAGTAGCTTATATGATACTACGACTAAATACCAGATACACCATAAAAATAATTCAAGTATATGCACCGACCACGGAACACAATGACGACGAAATAGATATATTTTACGAAGACATCCTCACAGCAGTGAAAGATAATAAGACACATTATACAGTCATATGCGGAGATTTTAATGCAAAAATCGGAATAAAATCGGACCGATCAGAAATCGCACTCGGAAACTTTGGAAGTCAGGGCAGAAACGATCGAGGAGAAACCATGATCAGCTTTTTTCTGGAAAATAATTTATTTCAAATGAACAGCTACTACAACAAAAAACCCCAAAGAAGATGGACGTGGGAAAGTCCCGACGGCAAAACGCACAATAAAATCGACTATTTTGTAACAGACAAAAAACAGATCTTCGAGGACGTCACAGTATTAAACCGATTCTCAACCGGAAGCGACCATCGCATGGTAAGAGCCACTCTCAAAATAAATCTAAAGAACGAAAGAAGCAGGCTGAGCAAAACAAGAAACTATCAAACATGGACGCATCCAATAGAAATAAACAAATTCAGCGACTATATTACAAATGCGATAGGAAATAAAACAGCAACGGAAGGCAAAAACGAAAACATCAATATCCTAAACGAAACCATAATAGAAGCAATAAAAGAAGCACAACAAAAATACTGCCCCAAAAGCTCAAAATTGGAAAAAATCAGCCAAGAAAATCAAGCTAAAATTGAAGAACGGAGAGCGTTCAAAGGAAAACCAAATGTAGATCAACAAACACTAAGAGAAATCAACAAAGAAATATCCATAAAAATAAAAAGAGACATCAGAAAACAGAAATATGATAAAATCAGCCAAACTATTGAACAAAATAAGAGCATGAAAGTTCTAAGGAAACAATTAACAAACGGCAAAAAGGAAATATTTCAACTCAAAGATAAGGAAGGAAACTCTACGTCAAATAGGGAAAACATAATACAGATTGCAGAAGAATTCTACAAACAATTATATACAAACAACCATCCCTACCCAGATCTAAACACACACAACCTAGAGAAAATACAAAACCAAGGATCAGAGGATATTCCTAATATCACAAAATCAAAAATCTATTACGCCTTAAGGAAAATGGAAAACAACAGAGCACCTGGTGAAGATGGCATTGTAACTGAAGCGACAAAACTCGGAGGACCAGTGCTAATAGAAAAAATAGAAAAACTACTCAACTTATGCCTACATAACCAGGAGATCCCCTCAGGATGGAACAATGCGATAACCATCCTCCTACACAAAAAAGGAGATATAACGCAGCTTGACAACTACAGACCTATTAGCTTGCTTAGCCACCTCTATAAGCTATACACCCGCATATTAACACATAGATTGGAAGCAAAACTTGATTTCTACCAGCCACGAGAACAGGCTGGTTTTCGCTCCGGATACGGAACAAACGACCATCTCCAATGCCTAAAAATACTAATCGAAAAAACCATCGAGTACAATAGACCTTTAGTACTAATATTCGTAGACTTCCAAAAAGCGTTCGACTCGGTAGAAATGCATGCAATCCTAAAAGCTCTGAAAGATAGTAGGTTAGATTATCGATATACCAATGTCATCTATAACATCTACAAACATGCAACAACCACCATAAAACTTACACCTTAAAATTAACATCAAGCGGGGTGTCAGACAAGGCGACACTATGTCACCCAAATTATTCACAGCAGTTCTGGAACACGCCTTTAAAACTTTAAACTGGGAGAACAAAGGTATAGATATAGACAGTGAAAAATTAAACAACTTGCGATTCGCAGACGACATAGTGTTGATTACATACAATCTAGGCGAAGCTAAAGAAATGCTACAAGAACTGCAAAGCGCAACACGGATGGTGGGGCTAAGTATAAACTACACCAAAACAAAGTTAATGACAAATCTAGTCCTTAATGGAAATATAGACATCAGAGAAGCGGAAATAGAGCTAGTTGAGAGATATATATATTTGGGGCATGAGGTTAAAATCAGCAGGGATAACCAAACCTGCGAACGAATTAATCTAGGCTGGGCGGAGTACGGCAAACTCAGATACATCTTTAAGGATATAATCCCTCTGAGTTTAAAGAGGAAAACTTTCAATACATGTGTTCTGCCAGTGCTTACCTACGGGGCAGAGACTCTAACCCTGACAAAAGCATCAACAAGAAAACTGAGTATTGCCGAACGAAAGATGGAAAGATCGATGTTGGGAACAACACTGAAAGATAAAATAAAAAATGAAGAGATACGTCGAAGAACAGGAGTAGAGGACGTAATAGAAAAGATAGCCAAATCGAAGTGGCGATGGGCTGGCCATGTAGCGAGGCAGACAGATGGAAGATGGACAAAAAGATTATTGAGTGGAGGCCGAGGGCTGACAAGCGAAGTCGAGGGAGACCACCCACCTGATGGACGGACGATTTGAAAAGGATTTCGACAAACTGGCTTGCAACTGCACAAGATAGAGGAATTTGGAAAGATCTGGATGAGACCTATGTCCGACAGCGGACAATACTGGCTGGATGATGAAGTGTAACAAGAAAAATAAGTTCGTATCAACTGTGGCACAGCCATCCCTGATATGAATTTAAAATAACTTGATCACCATCTCGAAAATTGTGAAAATCGAAATCCAGATTTGAATTCATCTTAAGTGTCCTTAGAATGTTACGATAGTTTTTTTCTAATTAACATAATAATCAACTTATAGCAGAAACCAAAATAACTTTTTTTGTGTTCTTTGGACATCCCGAAAACTATCACTGCTACATCTAATTTATTTTTAAAATATTACTCAGAATAAGAATTTACTACTTTGCCTCAAGTTAAACTGAATTACCCTGTATAAATAGAGAGTTACAATTTTAACACTTTATGATAATGGTTTGCATTTTTAATAACAAAATAACAAATTATTTCATCTTTATTATAAGATTACCAGTTTAGATATTGCAATAGTTTACTGCCCACAGCAATTCTGGATGCCTAACTAATACGAAAAATGAATAATTTCAAAATGAGCACAGAATTAAATATTTTATTTATTGCAAGAAACTCAGTAATTTTACACTAATAAATGCACTTGAGATGAGTAGCAGTACAGTGGCTTGATAGAGACAGTGGCGAAAATAGGCATAATTTGCCTCAAAAAGGCGGCTTATGGCCTACTAACTTTAATAAATTCAGGTAACTGCGTTGTTTAGCGAACGTTTACAGGTACAGCAGAATCATTCTAGCTTTTGTTACGGTCTTGAACTGACTTTACGATACCGCACCGGATCATACATAAACGAAACGGCCGGCGCGTGCCGTAATGGACGAAATCGGGACGAAAGTTTTCCTAGGCCGCTGCCCATGCCGCAACAAGATAGGCCGGCTAGACTTTCAGTGGAGTTGGGCGGGTTCTTAACGAGATTATCTAAGGGTAACGGCCAGAGGGTCGATAAATAACGGTAAAATAAAGAGGGCGCCACCAAGCCTGTCTTAACCCGAATAACCGGGCCTGGGCGGTTAGACGGGGGCGAAGTATTCAAGACACTCCGTCGATAGGGGTACTCGTGAATTATAAACCCACACAACAATGATGGGCACCCGCTGAAACAGAACATGCACAAATCGACCAAGAATACAGCGTCTCTTAATTAGATAAGCGTCTATTATTCAATTCTTACATTGGGGCAGCAAAGCGTGCCGCAAACATTGCGTTAATTCTTATAAATAAGCATCAGCTGATGGGCGCACTACTGTTACTAAACAACACCCATAACTGTACAAAATCAAGAGCAGTTTGACATATGAGTCCCACAAAGGGAACGTTTGTTCATAAAAATCGAGTTATGCAACAGCAAAGGCGACGCGAACAGCGTAGCTGTCGGCAGAATCCGGCGCCGCAAAGAGATGAGGCGAATTAGTTAGAAACCCAATTCGCAAGGCAAAAAGGGGGCCGCGTTACTGAGATATATTTGGCCGAAAAGGGGGCTTACATAGCCTAACGCCCGCAGGCGAATTTAGAATATGACACAGCTGGTGCTATGCCGCCCAAGCGATCGATAACTTCGTGTAACACTCAACGAGCCGAACACGACGCCGTTGCTAACATACGAAAGGTCTCGCACAAAACTTGGCGAATATGGCACCGCCCTAATAAGAAGTGATCTGGCTCACATGATAATTTGGGCAAACACAGCAAAGCCCAAGTGAGGGAAGTGATTAGATTAAAAACGAGCGACGCCACTTCGCGACAACAATTTAAGATGCGAAGGGTACATTTTTAACGGTGCACATGATTTCACATCAAGTTCGCGCACATGCAATTTTACTGCGACCAAACTGGCGATGCCGCCTTACAGCACGTATGCCAAGAGTTCAGCAATTATTCACATGGTTAAGCGTAAAGCTCGCGCACAAGAAGTTAGTCACATGGAGTACCGCGGCACACAAACACGCCCCCGCGAAGCGAGCGTACAAGCGGAAGCAACACCGCAACAATGGTTATGATTCAATGGTTACAAATACCTTAGTTTTATTGGTGACGGCCCAAGAGATCGGCATGCGGTCCAGCTGGCGGGAAACAGGTTGCCTGTGACAATTAATTCGCCGCTAAAACGGCCGACGTGTGAATGGTTTGGATGCGCCCAAAATGGCGACAAAGGTAGCCCAATCATGTCCTACCTCAACGGAATCCTCGCACAACGAGCTAAAGAAAACACTCCCTTACGTGACGACGTAGAACCGGGCATGGAATTCCAACACACCTACGCCTTGGCGTAATAAGATCGCCGCTAAATGACACACACCTCGCTTGTTCAATGGCCTGAGTTGAACTGCCACTCTCGCTTAAGGCGAAACAGTTTATCAAACACTTGCTGAAGCAGCACGAGACGGGAAAAGGCTGACGCCCCCGCCAAGGGCGGGAGCGCCGCACGAACACACACACTATCCAACCTCTTAGATCGACGGCTCTCGGCTGAATGCCCCAGCAAGAAGCGTTAGGACGCTCGAAGTGGCGTGAGCCAAAACGGCGTTACCACGTGACTCTCGACAGCCAATGGCGATGCGCCCAATAAAACAAATAAGTTCCGGTGACAAAGAGAGCGCGAGGCCTCGCAGTCGCCTCAACAGCGTAATTTCTAGAAGGTTCGGAAATCTTGCGAGCGTTAACACGCGGCTGTCAAAGTACCAACAAAGGGGTGCCCCAGATGACGAGAAATGCTGCGCTTGAGGCCAAATATGTGCAAAATCATTATTATGGAATTACGCGATGAAGCCAAATAAGTAACTAAAAGGGTTTAACATACGGGCACGCTGCCCTAAAGCCTAGGTGGCTAATTAAAATACAAAATGACCTGAATCAAATGTGCGGAAGATGAGATTGTATTTGTGCGCAAAAATTGAAAATGGTTTTAAAATAGCAACAAGTTGCCCTAAAGGCGTGAAATGCAATTAAGCATCTACAACAGCAAAATGACTTAACACTTTGCGAGAGGCAAAAAGCAGAACTAATATTAGAATCTAGTAATTTCTAAGCTTCATATTGGTAACAATTTTTGACATGTATCAAACGGAACGGCCACTATTGCAGCATGAGAAACTAGCTATAGTAAGATACTGCGGTGACAAAAATATGGAAAACCCAAATATGTTAATGAAATCTCCGATACAGCTTCTCGTATATATATAAATTCAAAAAAATTTCATAACTCATTTTAGGTTCGTTTGCAATCGCGTTTAAAATCAAGAACGAATTTAATGATTCTCATATGGTTAAACCTTCAAAAAGGAAAGAACGGGATAAAGTTAGTTCTAAGGTAAATCTGAATGTTTATTATACATATATAAAAGGGAAATGAGGTCAGCAAATTCATAGGTATCATTCAAAAGACAACATTTCGTGATAGATGACCTGCATAAGTACTTAAATATGAATGCGACTTTATTTGAATTAAATCAAAACTATACGTATAAAACATTGAAATTCATGAGGTACCATCACAATATAGCACACCCTTGCCTTTGAATTCGTTGGTTTTGTCACATGGATCATGGTCCGTCACATGTGACGTTACTTATTATGGCATAACCTCAATAATTATGCGGGGTGAAATGAAGATACAGTCGGTCTATATGTGAATGTTTTAGGGTGATATAGCATGGTGTTTTCATTTGTACTATAAACAAACAAAAGCATCAACAAATTTTGCCTCTTAAAGGCGGCCGATTCGAGCGACTAATAAAAAAGAATACACCCTATTGTCGCCACTATCTCATATAAAGTCACAGTAAGTAGCATTAATTATAATTTGAGTGAGAATGGTTGGCATTAGATAAGGCAGAATTCGAAAGGGGTACGTTCAGCGTTTGATTAATAATTGATGTTCGGAATGGTACACGCAGCTTAATTTATATAGCTGACAGATTTGAGTTGGGTGAAATCAATACAATGATATGAATTTTAATATATACAAAGATGAGTAAGAAAATTATATGATCGTTATGATTAAAAATTGTATCACCAGCAAATGACAAGACAACTGAAGAGTAAAGAAGCGGTGCAAAGAAGTACGAGGAAGTAAAGATTGCAAAGAGCAATTAGGCTAACTTTCAACGGAAACGGACATAGTGCAGTGCTAAAATAAACACGTTAAACGGTGCATTAAAAACTGAGATGATTAAAAAGCAGAGATTTAGAGTGTAAAAGTTACAATTCCAATGAAAGAACAGTTTAGTCTTTAAGGAAAGACAGTATATCAAAACTATAGTTCCTAAGTTAAAGCATGATATCAACACTCACTTTTATAAACGCAACTGTAAATCTAGGTTACTATGATACGAGATAGTGAATTGTTAAACAGATCGAAAACAAGCTTACAATTTTTATGTTGGGTGCAAGAAGTGTTCCCAGTTTTGGTGTAAAATTGTTAATAAAAGTTATTTGTATGAACCAAAAAGTGTTTTCCATATTCACCAGTGTGCAGGGCATCTTTATGTGTAATTTTCATATTGACAGTTCCCAGTAAAAAGGGATAGCCAGCTGCAAGATTTGCCCAAGTGCGATCAACTTCGGAGCCCCTTTTCTACTGTATCGGCCAGCAAGAATCGTATGTGCTAAGCTTAAAGCAGACTTTCCTGCGTGCCTGAGTGTAGACATTTTGAGAAAGAAGCCATCATACGAAGCCCCTTTGCAAGATAAAATTCACAGGAAAGCTGTCGCTGAAGGGCCGCAAAGCCAGGGTTGCATCAAGATTGGACATCGTACGAGGTCTCAGCTGCAGAGATACATACAGATTCGGGTAATCGAGATAGCGTCCCTCGAATTTGTGGTTTGAAGCCGATTTTGCAAGATTTGCCGAAAATAGAACAAAAGCAGATCGGAGCGATGTTTTACGTCACTGAAACAATACCCGGTTAGCCGGAAATTACGTCACATCAATTACATTGCATTTACCTGATGTTAACTTTGCTATTGGGCTGCTTGGAATTCAAATTACGCAAATTTTTATAAGTGGTTGCAATCAAATTTAGGTTAAAGCTGTCAAATACGAATTCAAGCGTCTGCCATACTTAACTTTGTCATACACAAAAGTATTTGTAATACTAGTTGTTTAACCTACCCCTGTGATAAGAGTTTATTCATGCTAGACCGGAGCTTTAATTAAATTAGTTGCAAATGAATGAAATACATAAGAGCAATAAACCATTTATTTAACTAATAATTATTACATAATCTTTAATCAGCCCTGAGATGAACACAATATTAAATTCTATTATTAAAACCATTTTATTGTAGTCTGTGTGATACGTTCCTACCTATTTATTTATCTTATATATGATTTACATAATTAATTTGTGAGAGCGATCATTACAATATATTAACATTATTTTCTTCGCTCTTGCGTGTGAGACGAAAGTATTTTTACTTACAGTTTCATATTTAGAAATAATTTAATCTATTCTCCTATGATATAAGACCACGTGTACTATTTATCAATAATTTTTCTGTATTAATTTGCATCCACGAACACTGCGATATCATTGATTTTCTGGTGTATGTGACTTCATATGTAAAATTAATTAATTTTTATCTGTCCTTTTGGAGTTATAATACAAGCAAATCTAACAGCCGTATTCATAGTCGTTCGCCAGCGGATCGCCGACGAGTCGAAGGAGTTTCGTTATGAATAGTATGTTGGCGGCACTGTACGTCTATGTCAAATTCGAGGTTATCAGGTTAGGTTTTGTGTCAATTTCTGTCAAAACTGACGCAAAACCTAACCTGCTAACCTCGAATTTGACATAGACGCACAGTGCCGCCAACATACTATTCATAACGAAACTCCGGCGACTCGCCGGAGAGCCGCTGGCGAACGACTATGAATACGGTTGTAAGGTTTTTCTCCTGCATGAGTTCTCATATGTTTAACTACACACATTTTCTGTGCTGCTCTGTATTCACAAACAGAGCAACTGTATGGTTTTTCTCATGCATGAGTCCTCATATGTTTAATAAACCACTTTTTTGTACAGCTCTGAATTCACAAACAGAGGAACTCTATGGTTTTTCTCTTGTATGAGATCTCATATGTCGAACTAAATGATGTTTCAGTGTTGCTTTGTATTCAATACAAAGCAACTATATGGTTTTTCTCTTGCATGAGATTTCATATGTTGTACTAAATGACTTTTTTGTGTTGCTTTGTATTCACATACAGAGCAACTGTATGGTTTTTCTCCTGTATGAGATCTCACATGTTTAACTAAACTACTTTTTTGTGTTGCTTTGTATTCACATACAGAGCAACGGTATGGTTTTTCTCCTGTATGAGTTCTCATATGTCGAACTAAATGACTTTTTTGTGTTGGTTTGTATTCACATACAGAGCAATTGTATGGTTTTTCTCCTGTATGAGATCTCATATGTCGAACCAAATGACTTTTTTGTGTTGCTTTGTATTCACATACAAAACAACTGTATGGTTTTTCTCCTGTGTGAGATTTCATATGTTGCACTAAACTAATTTTTTCTATTGCTTTGTATTCACATACAGAGCAACTATGTGGTTTTTCTCCTGTATGAGATCTCATATGTCGAACTAAATGATGTTTCAGTGATGCTTTGTATTCACATACAAGGCAACTGTATGGTTTTTCTCCTGTATGAGATTTCATATGTCGCACTAAATTAATTTTTTCTATTGCTTTGTAATCACATACAGAGCAACTGTATGGTTTTTCTCCTCTATGAAATCTCATATGTCGAATTAAATGATGTTTCAGTGCTGCTTTGTATTCACATAGAAAGCAACTGTATTGTTTTTCCCCTGTATGAGATGTCATATGTTGTACTAAACTAATTTTTTGTATTGCTTTGTATTCACAGATGGAACAAGCATATGGTTTTTCTCCTGTATGAGATCTCACATGATTAACTAAATTACTTTTTTGTGCTGTTCTAAATTCACAAACAGAGCAACTGTATGGTTTTTCTCCTGTATGAGATTTCATATGTTGCACTAAACTAATTTTGTCTATTGCTTTGTATTCACATACAGAGCAACTGTATGGTTTTTCTCCTGTATGAGATCTGATATGTCGAACGAAATGATGTTTCAGTGTTGCTTTGTATTCACAAACAAAGCAACTGTATGGTTTTTCTCCTGTATGAGATTTCATATGTCGCACTAAACTAATTTTTTCTGTTGCTTTGTATTCGCAGACGGAGCAACCATATGGCTTTTCTCCTGTATGAGATCTCATATGTCTACCTAAATCACTTTTCTGTACAGCTCTGAATTCACAAACACAGCAACTGTATGGTTTTTCTCCTGTATGAGATCTTATATGTTGCAAGAAATGACTTTTTTGTGTTGTTTTATATTCACATACAGAGCAACTGTATGGTTTTTCTCCTCTATGAGATCTGATATGTTTAACTAAAGAACTTTTCTTGGTTGCTTTGTATTCACATACAGAGCGACTATACGGTTTCTCCTCTCTACAAGCCACCCTAGCAATATTTATATACTTATTGTGAAATGTTCTGTTCTCACAGTTTTCATTGTTTAATGTAAAGTCTTCTTGTTTAATATTCATTTCTGTATGAATACCAATTTTATCAACACTTTCTATGATTTCTCGTTTTATGCGCGGCTTATCCAAATTTTCACTGTTATCCATTATCTGTAATATACAAGATGCAGTTCCTGCGATACTACAAGGCTTACTCTTCCACAGTTTAGTGTTTGTTAAGTTTGCTTTTAATTTCTTTTAATGATATGTGAGACGAAGGAAGTTGGACATCTTCACTCCTACAACAAAAAGATTATTATTAATTCATCAAGAATTTACTGATAAAGCAAAATTGTAATGCAGAGTGATTAACAAATTAGTAACAATATCAATAAAACTTTCATAAAACAAAGCTGCACAGTAGACCCCCACCAACCGGTAGCGTTCATATACAGGGTGCTGCATTGTGTACGCAACAAATGAAATACCCAGCCAATTACGTCGCATTCAAATATGGCTGGCTTCCCTAATTATTTTTTAGAAAAGTTTCATTTGTTTAAATGAAAGAACAGTACACGATGTAATGATGTTGTTCCGTATGCGGCGATAATTGTGTTGCTAATTCAGTTTTTAGCAAGGTCCGTAAATATAGCAAGCTTTGAAATATAGGTCATCCCATGCATTTCCACTATGGAGTGGGAACCAAAATGGCGGCAATGGCGGGAAATTTAAATCTTGTAGTGGTGTTTTAGAATCAGTCAGTTGTTTGTTCGTTGGAGGTTAGGATTGCAATTGCACGTTTGTTGCGTTTCCGTTCATTTATATCCGTGTTTCTGCCTGTGTTAGAAAAACAGTATTTTTTAAGACTACATTTTCCTGATCCCGGTGTGATACGGTAAGTAAAGTATCATTTTAATATACCTCACTAAAAGAGGTTATTTATAGGTTATCGGCAAGGATGTCCCCATTTAGCGTGCTACAAGTGGTACCGTTTTAATTGAGATGTCTAATTTACTATTTTGTGCTGATTCCGTCGTGATATTGTAAGTTAATAGGGCCGGTTAATGAACGTTTCACTAAACCTGACGATTATTTTCATATTGATTTAGTTCAAAATGTTTCTAGAACACAGAAGACACAAGTATAATATCTATTGGGCACTAGCAAAACTTTTCTGTTATTGCTCAGTCTGGTGAATGTTATCGTATTTGGAATAGATAATGTATAATAATGAAAAACTCTTACCTCACACACTTTTAAATATTTTGTTGGCTCGCATTGATCGCGACCACAATTTTTAACCCAAATTTTTCGCCTTTTTTGGTCAGCGGGGAAACGAAATAAGCGAAAACCATGTCTTGAGTGGTTAGTGCAGTTCAAACATGCACAGCCTGGCATTTTGAAATCATATAACCTCAAATACACACAAGCGGTGACGTTTGTCAGTCTAATTGTCAGTGGGCACCAAAATGTCGTTGTTGGGATGACCTATATTTCTAAGCATACTATGAATATATTTACAGACCTTGGTTTTTAGTAGAGTCCCTGTATATAGTTACATAAGAGTTGAGACAACGAGGGAATCCATTGTGATTGGTGGATCACGCGCGTCGTATATTTGAATACTCATTGCCTTAGAAACAGTTTCACGTTAATTAAATTTGACAAATTGTTCATTAAAGTCAAAACTTGTCACTGAAAATGTAATAGTATGTGTTTTTTATGCAAATATTTGGAGCTGCACGTTTACCTAAGTGTCTGAAATGACGAGTTGCCGTATAATTGGCTGCAAAAACAGATCCGAACAAGGTATTCTATTAAAAAAATCTTAAAAACAGAGAGCTAAGAGCAGCATATCAAAAATAGTCCATTTTAATGAAAACCAGTGGGAAGAAGTACGGCTGTTGAGATATCTGCTATACGAAATGTGTCTACATATTTCAGTTTGTTAACACTTGTTACTCATTTCTGATACAAACAGTACTCCACGCTATGTTTTGAGTGCTTTGAAGTAGCAGCAGAAATTTTAAAAACGTCTTCTAGATAAAACGATCTAGTGACTTTCAAACAGTATAACTGCGCATGCATGTTTTGGATCAAATTTGGCCGCTGACGTTTGTGTTTTCTCAACTCTTATCTAACTATATACAGGGTCTCTAGTTTTTAGTACAGTGACTTCAAGGCACTGTAGTTTTTAGAAAGTATTATACAGGTACTCTAGTTTTTAGTTACTAGGTGCGCCATCTCTGTGGAAAAAGTAGAACTGTCTAGTCGGAGTGCGCGCAATAGACACTGCAAGAACGAGACCGGAAGTGACGCGAACATGGCGGACGACCTGTTTATGTCGGCAACGAGTTTACTGTTATTTTTGGTAAAATAAAGTATTTTAAAAGTTTTTATACAGTCCACTATTTACTCGGGGTGCATTAGGACTTAGTGTACCCTACATTTTGGTCCTACGAGCCCGATTGACTAGTGTTTTGTGTGACAAAGTTATGTGTCCGCAGTAAGACGCGACAGTTGAGTAGGCGTTTGACAATATCGCAGCTTTCTGGGGGTGACGACGTTCATCGCAGCAGGCAAGTCCCAGTGCAGGACAGCACTAAAAGACGCGGCAGTTTGGCGTAGCCGTTTGGCAATATCGCAGCTTCCTAGGGGTGACGACGTTCACTGCAACAGGCAAGAATAACGCGGCAGGTTTGCGTAAGTGTTTGGCAACATCGCAGCCTCCTGAGGGTGACGACGTTCATCGCAACAGGCAAGAATCCAGTGCAGGACAGCACTAAAACGCGGCAGGTTAGCGTAGGCGTTTGGCAACATCGCAGCTTCCTGAGGGTGACGACGTTCACCGCAAGCAGGCAAGGTTCCAGTGCAGGATCGCACTAACAGCAGATTTCAGACAATCCGTGAGTCCATTCCAATTTATTGTTTGGTTGTACTTGAATTGAAACTGTTTGTTTTTTGTTATTTAAAACAATGGCTGAGTTACGGCAACTTAAGTTTAAAAGAGGCCAAATTAAAGGCAGTTTGACAAGGCTGCAGACCTTTTTTGATTCTTTAAATTTAAATAGTCTCGACGAAGACACTTTTCTTAAATTAAAATTAAGATGGCAGAGGTTAGAACCAATCATTGACGAGTTTTCAAAAATTCAGTCTGAGATAGAATATAACTTAGATATAGATGACCAGGTTTCTGTTGATATTTCGAGACATGTTATTTTGATTTAGCTTCAAAAATTTCGGCTTTTATTATTAGATTTGAACAGAGTGAAATAAATTCGGTGACGTCAGACGTAGTTAATGGCAACATTAGTAATTTTGGGCCTCCAGCTCAATATACGATGAGTGCAAAATTGCCTATTTTGAAATTACCTAATTTTTCAGGGGTTTTAGACAAGTGGCTAGAATTTCGAGACATTTATACGTCTCTGGTTGAAAATAATGGCTCTTTAGATAAGGTTCAAAAATTCTATTATTTGAAATCATGCCTCGAGGGCGAAGCATCACAGTTGATTGAATCAATTTCAGTTACAGCTGAAAATTATCCAGTGGCTTGGTTGACATTGACCGAAAGATATGAAAATAAGCGATTAATTATTTTTAATTATATTCAAGCATTATTTGATGCACCTGTGTTGACGAAAGAAAATAGTATGCAACTTCGTAGCTTATTTGATGTTTTTAGTAAAAATTTAAGGTCTCTTAAAATTTTGGGACAACCGACAGAAAGCTGGGATGCGATTGTAGTACATTTGATCGTGTCTAAACTTGACAACAGGACAAGAAGAGATTGGGAATGCTTTAAAATAAAAGGGGAACTACCCACATTTGACGAAATTAAACTGTTTCTTAAAGAAAAGTGTGAAATGCTTGAAAAACTTGAACTTTCAAAGTCCAACAATATGGCCAATAAATGTGAAATTAACGTTAAGGCTTCGACAAGGAGCAACTTTAAAACTAAAACTCAAACTTTCCAGTCACTGACGAGTAGTTCCAATTTAGGGTTTATTCTATTTTTAAATGTAATGCATTTGCAAATTTAAATGTTAGTGAACGAAACAAAGAAGTTAAAAGGCTTAAATTGTGCTTGAATTGCTTTAATCCTAATCATTTCATGCACCAGTGTGAAAAAACACCATGTAGAGTATGCAATAAAAAGCATAACACCTTGTTACATAAAGACTCAGAAATTGTGGCGGCTGAGAGGCAAACAGTCGACAGTCCGGCTCTGCACTCAATGTTAACTTACAGCGACGATCTAGTACGCGGGGAGGGCGCGGGCATGTCCACAAAAAATGATAATACAATATCCACAATAAACTCGCTTACGGGCGGCGGCGGAGCATCTAAGAATGATTCGACAATTATTACGTACTGTTTACTATCGACAGCGATTGTAGATATTATGGATAAAAAATCGGGAGTGTGCTCCCCTAGACTTTCTCGCATTCGCCTTGTTTTCTAGCAAATTTGAAAAGTTTATTGCAATGTATATACATACAGCGATAAAATTACATTTTCAGGTAACCACTACCTGTTTAGGTAAAGTGCCGCTTTAGGATAACCTATCATACTGAAATTTTATATCTGGGAGTTTTTCTCAATAATAAATGTATGTGCAAAATTTCGTGCAAATACCTTGAAGCAAACTGGTACTTTACTTGAATGGATACCGCTACCTATTTAGGTAAAATGCCACTTCCGGTTAACCGATCATGCTGAAATGTAATATCTGGTAGTTTTTCTACATAACAAATGTATGTACAAAATTTTGTTCAAATATCTCGAAGCAAACTGGTACTTTACTTGAATAGGTACCGCTACCTGTTTAGGTAAAGTGCCACTTCCGGTTAACCGATTTCGCTCAAAATTTGACAGGAATCTACAAATTTTGAATAATGACTATGTACATAATTTCAAGGGTCTAGCTTATTTCGTTTTTAAGTTATCGTGTTCACACACACACACACACACACACACACGCACACACGCACACACATACACACACACAGACATAATTCGAAAAATGGTTTTTTCGGACTCTAGGAGGTCTAAAACGTCAAGATTCGTCAAAATCTAGAAGTCGATTTTTTTTGACGATTACAATACTTTCTCTATACTACCGTATGCGAGAAAGTAAAAAGGAAACGTTGTTTCGGCTAGAATTTTATTGGACCCAGGCTCTCAAAGCAATTTTGTGACAGAATCGCTAGCAAATAAATTAGGTTTTCATAAGACACGTGTTAATTATACAATTTCTGGTATTGGAAACAATAATTCATTGTTAGCTAATTACAAAACGACTTTTACCTTTAGTTCACGAATTTCTGAATATTCCAAAGAAGCATCCTTTTTTATTTTGCCGAAAGTCACGCAACCAATGCCTAGTTACTCTTTTGATATTAAAAATTTAAACTTACCCATGGGGGGGGGGGGGGGTTGTGTTGGCAGATCCTAATTTTAATCAAAAATCGGACATTGATATTCTTTTAGGAGTTGGTTTATTTTATAATTTGTTAGTACAAAACCAAGTAAAACTTCAAGGCGGCTTAGTTATACAAAACACTGAATTAGGCTGGGTGTTAGGCGGAGAATTAAATTATCCTTTTGCTAATAATAATAGCACATTGAAAACAATTTCATGTCATCACTGCGTTGATACCGAGGTTGAAAGTTTCGAGAAATTTTGGCGTATAGAAGAGTGCGATGACATACCGAAAATTGACAATTTCTGTGAAACACACTTTATAAAAAACAAGGAAAGAAATAGTACTACCGGGCGTTTTGTAGTAAGAATACCTTTTGATAAGGATAAAAATAAGTTATGTGATTCGAAGGACGGCGCGATTAGACGATTTCATTTGCTAGAAAAAAGGCTAGACAAAAATAAAGAGTTGAAAAATCAATACTCGGAATTTATGACAGAATATGAAAGTTTAGGCCATATGCGAAAATTATCCCATAGTGTAGACGAGCTTAGTGACTTTGGAGTGTATTATATACCCCATCATGCAGTACTCAAAGAAGCAAGTCTGACAACAAAACTTAGGGTCGTTTTTGATGCGAGCGCGAAAGGGAACAGTGGCGTATCACTGAATGACATGCATAAGGCTGGACCGACAGTTCAAGCGAACTGTTTGATATTCTATTGAGATTTCGGCAGTATACCTTTATGATAAATGCTGATATTACTAAGATGTATCGGCAGATTTATTTGAACCAAGATGATACACGATTTCATCGAATTTTTTGGCGATCGAATTCATTTGGCGAGTTGCAATGCTATGAGCTATTAACTGTAACATATGGGGTTGCGGCATCATCGTTTTTAGCTACCCGTTGTTTGCTTGAATTGGCTATTATTAATAAGGACAATTATCCTTTGGCATGTGAGATTATCACTGATAGTTTTTACGTTGATGATCTCTTAGCAGGTTCTAATTCGGAAACAGAAATTTTGCAATTACAAAGAGACATTACTAATATATTGGCTACAGCAGAATTCGAACTTAGAAAATGGTTATCGAATCGCCCAGAGCTTTGTGAAAAATTCACAATTAATTCAAATTCAGAAAGTATCATCCTGCATCTCGGAGAAAATGAGTCAAATAAAACACTCGGTATATTTTGGAACGCAAATTCGGATATGATTCAATATTGCACAAGTGAGTTTAGGTATGAACAAGTTATGACTAAACGGGCTATTTTATCGACGATTGGCAAATTATTTGACCCTGTAGGTCTTCTTGGCCCTGTGATAATGACAGCTAAACTAATACTACAACTATTGTGGCGGGAGAAAGTTTGTTGGGATCAACCTGTGTCAGATTCGCTGGCAAAAAAATGGTTAGAATTTCTCAAAGACTTAAAAAACATACACGACATAAAAATAAATCGTCATGTTTTGGACTCTACGGCAAATAATTTCGAACTTCATACATTTGTAGATGCATCAGAAAAAGGTTATGGTGCAACGTGTTATGTTCGAAGTATCGCAAACGGTAAAATTTCGTGTAACTTGCTTTGTGCAAAGAGTAAAGTTGCTCCAATAAAACAAGTCACATTACCAAGATTAGAGCTGTGCGCGGCGGCATTAGGTGCAAAATTATCTAAGCGTGTACAAAGTTCCTTGAAAATGAAGTTTGAAAAATGTTTTTTCTGGACAGATTCATTAATTACGTATTATTGGATAAACGGCAGTCCTGAAAGATGGAAAACGTTCGTCGCAAATAGGGTTAGTGTTATACAAACCTTGACTGATTGCCAAGACTGGCATCATATTGCTTCTAAAGAAAATCCAGCGGATTGCATTTCACGTGGTATATCAGCAGCCAACCTGTTGACAAATACGTTGTGGTGGAACGGGCCCACATGGCTTGAAAATGACATTTCAGAGTGGCCGTCTACTACTCCAATTCTTGATTCTGAGTCTATTCCTGAACAACGTATTGTGGCAAATCTATCAGTATTTCAAGACTTTGACCTTTTTGTAGAATTTAAAATTTAGGTAAATTGCAACCCTAACTCAAAACACATAGGACAATTGAGTACTAAAGAATTTAACGCGGCTATGATAACTTTATTAAAAATTGCTCAATTACAATCTTTTAGTCACGAATTCAAGTGCCTCGCGGCAGGCAGTCAGGTCGACAAGTCAATCAGTACTTTAATGCTGAAGCCGTTTTTACATTCCGATGGTTTAATAAGAGTAGGCGGTCGTTTACTCGAAGCCCCTATTCCGTACGACATGAAACATCAAATTATATTGCATAATAAGCACCCAATTACTAAAATGATTTTAATTTCCGAGCATAAAAGACTATTACATTGCGGGCCACAACAACTCTTGTATTCAATAGGAGAGCATTATTGGCCAATTTGTGGTCGTAATTTATGTCGATTGCTAGTTAACAAATGTGTTACCTGTTTCAAGGTAAAACCTAAGTTTTATGAAATTTCAATGGGAAACCTACCGCCTGAACGGGTGAGTAAGCCATTTTCCTTCGCAAACACAGGTTGAGATTATGCCGGACCTTTTTTGCTAAAAGACCGAAAAACAAGAAAGCCAGTTGCAACCAAGGCATGGATTTGCATTTTCATTTGTATGTCCACCAGAGCCGTTCATTTGGACCTGGTGACTGATTTAACGAGTCAAGCATTTATAGCATGTTTAAAAAGATTCATGGCTCGACGAGGAAAACCCGAGTGTATTTTTAGTGACAATGGCACCTGTTTTGTGGGCGCAAGCACAGAAATTTTGAGACTTATCAAAGAGCATTCATGTACAATTGAAACGTTTTTAACTAATGAGGGTATCAATTGGAAATTCATACCGGCTAAATCACCTAATTTTGGTGGCCTCTGGGAGGCAGGTGTAAAAAGCATAAAATACCATATAAAACGGGTGATTGGTTTAAACTCTCTGCACTTCGAAGAGTTCTTTACAGTACTAAATCAGATAGAGGCAGTGGTAAATTCAAAGCCAATCAGTCCCTTATCCTCAAGTCCTCACGATCATACCCCATTGACCCCTGCACATTTCCTTATAGGAAGATCTTTAACCTCCTTACCTGAACCCGATTTTACTGAAATTCCGACCAACCGACTTAATCATTTCAACCGACTACAACAAATTGTACAAAATTTTTGGCGACGTTGGAGCAGTGAATATATTACAGAACTACAAGCCCAACTCAAATGGCACAAAAATTCTTCGGAGCTATTGACCAGTGGCAGCTTAGTACTTATCAAGGATGATAAGGTACCACCGTTTCACTGGATTACCGCTCGTGTAAAGGAACTTCATGCAGGAAAGGACAGTATTACCAGGGTCGTGACTGTGCAACTCAGCAACGGCAGTGTGGTGAAACGTTCTGTTCGCAATCTGTGTGTGCTACCAATTTAACGCTATTCTGTTTTTCTGTTAATCTGACATTTTCGTTTTATGTTATATATACAACTATATACTTATATTATTTATACGTATTCATTTAGTTTGTTATTTTGTGAAATGCTAGTGCATTCCAAGGCCGGCGGCATGTTCCGTATGCGGCGATAATTGTGTTGCTAATTCAGTTTTTAGTTACTAGGTGCGCCATCTCTGTGGAAAAAGTAGAACTGTCTAGTCGGAGTGCGCGCAATAGACACTGCAAGAACGAGACCGGAAGTGACGCGAACATGGCGGACGACCTGTTTATGTCGGCAACGAGTTTACTGTTATTTTTGGTAAAATAAAGTATTTTAAAAGTTTTTATACAGTCCACTATTTACTCAGGGTGCATTAGGACTTAGTGTACCCTACAGATGTAGTACAAATTTTAAATCAAAACATCAATTCGGCATTGTTCAGTGAGTGTTAAAATTTGACAAGTGACTGATAATAGTATATTACGCAAAAAGTTTAGAAAAGTGAAATTTTACTCAACAAGTATGGCTGGTTTCCGTACGACCGTTAGCGAGTACTTAAGTAGCCATATGAGTTCATTAAGACCACCTTTCTAACGCGTTTCGTACACTACTTTATCGCATTTAATGTAGAAATGTGAAATATTAGATTTTTATATCAAAGTGACACGAAATGTCAAAGTATAACCAAGCTGAGCAGAACTCGTTTTTATGTACTAAAGCACAATAAGCAGCTCCAGTTGATGTTAAGAATTTTGGCAGTACTGAAGTGTATTGTTGGTGGCACTGAAAGTCTATGTCATATTCGAGGTTAGCAGGTTAGGTTATGCGTCAGTCTGTGTCAAAACTGACGCAAAACAGAACCTGTTAGCCTCGACTTCGACATTTTTTACTGTGTTAAGTGTTGGACAGTGGATCTGTTCTTATTGGTTGGCCTGGAAATTCAACAGAAAACTTATTGCACACATTATAGACGCTATTTCCTACATAATACAGTTTTATTACGAATATTTTCTCTAGTGTTCTGGAACTCACTTTCAGAAATGCTGTACCTGTTTCATAAAATTAATGTCAAAAGTTTGATATAAACAGCTCACTTTGCTTGGATGTCTTTATTTCAAAATTACAAATCTTATTAAATATTTCAACACTTTGAAATTAGCATGAAATTTGCCTATGCTTGACTATTTTAAATTTATTTTATTTTTATTTTTAGTTCATGTACAATACATATAAAATGATAAACACACGTCACACAGCACAGATAATATGCGCAATTATTTACGTTATTGTAATTTATTACGTAAGTTATACACTCACCGGCACGAAAAACGCAGCACTTGCATTTTTTGATTAGATTTAAAATTGTATCCCTTTGTGATGTTTTATTATTACATTTATTGTTATACATTTATTATACATTTAACATTATAACATGTATAATAAATGTATAATAATAAATGTTATAATAAAATATCACAAAGGGATACAATTTTAAATCTAATCAAAAAATGCAAGTGCTCCGTTTTTCGTGCCGGTGAGTGTATATAAGTTTATCTACTCCAGTGGGATAAGTAACGTATTACGTCACTCATTTGACACTATTTCAGTTAGGTAATGAAGCTCATTACACCACTCAGTTATGTAATGGTTTCATTACGCAACTGAGTTGTGTAATGACTTCATTACGTAACTGAAATAGTGTCAAATGAATGACATAATGACATTTGCCTTCTAAAATATTTTTGAAAATGACAGATCTGACATTTCTCTTAATGCACTTTTCTCAATTTTAGGCAGTCGTAGATAAAATTTTGTACAATACATGTGGGATAATGCATCATTAATATACTTGTGTGCTTACATAACTCGTGCTACGTACTCGTTTGTAACTTACACACACGTATATTAATGATGCTGTTATCCCACTTGTATAGTAAATAACTATTATCTACTTTGATATCACAATATGGTTATTATAATACCGAAAACAGTGTTACAATGGAGTCCATTATAGCATTGTTTTTGCATTGTTATTTTCATATGAAAAATATTCAAACAGCCTACCTTGTTTCAGACAACTGACAGATTGTCACATTTATGACATGTCAAAATTCAAAGTTGTTGATGATTTTTGTATGCTAAGTAGATAAAATAGTATATTATACTCGTTTAATAAAAGAGACATTGTAACAATCGTTCCATTGGAGCACTCCTTGGTAGGCTCGTCGTGCCCCAAATTCACTCGTGCTACAGTATAATAATATACTATTTTGCACTACTAGTCTCAGAACGCATCGTTATTGGCCTATTTTTAGGTCGTGAAGTTGATTTTCTCCACCAAGGGAGAGAAAGTAAAATAAACAATTTTCACCGTGGTAACTAATAAATTGCTAAGTTACCAAATATGACTATTTTAATTTTGACGTTTTAAAGAGCTGTATTGTCAGGTTGACAGTTAAAATATTTTAGAAATTTGTTGGGAATTTAGGTATTAAGCTGTTTGGTAGTGCAAAAAATAGTATATACACCACGGTAGCGAATCGTCTTATAACCTTCGCGCTTTAGATACTTCGCGCTGCGCGCTCAGTATCTAATATGCGCTCAGGTTATAATACTGCGCTTCGCTACCTTGATGTATAATATACTATTACACACTCTAAAAACTCATCTGTGGAATAAAATGTTTTTTTCTATAGCACATGTTAAAGTGTGCTTTTATCGACTCAAAACAAAAGATCAAGTTATACTTTAACAGCAAGGGTAGATAAAGTAGCACTTTAACATCAAGGATAGATAAAGTAGTTTAATTTTCTAACTTTTGTTTAAATTAAATATGACGGCTTCGTATTATCGTAGCAACCCAATCTAGCTACTGACATTTTGAAATGTGATTGACTGTCATTATTTTCTTTTGAAATTGTTAAAGTTCTTGCTATAGAAAAAAATATGGTATTATACACGACGATAAAGTTATTTCTATCCACTCTTGAATCATTAAACGATTCACTCGTGGATAAAATTTAACTTTATCGTCTTGTATAATAAATTACTATTATCTTACAGTAGCGCCTATTACCATACATTATACAACTGTTTTCAGTGTCTAAAATGAAGTTTTATTCACATGTGAGTTTTTATTATTTATACTACTGCATTGTTGGTAGCACTGTCAAGCTATGTCAAATTCGTAATTTTCAGGTTAAGTTTTGCGTCAGTTTGTGTCAAATAACAAACAAAATCTAACCTACGAACCTCGAATTTGACATAGACAGACAATACACTTCAGTACTGCCAATACACTTCAGTACTGTCAAACGTATGTCACAAATCATAGGCGACTAATTATAAATTTATTTCGCGACATATTCTGACTGCGCAAACTATTTAGGCATAAGAATTGCTACTGTAAGATAAAACGTCGTATATCACACGTGAGCGAAATGCCATTATAAAGCTCGTGAGAAATTGTATCGCTCGTGCTGGGGCACTCGCGATTCAAAATTCTCACTCGCAAATAATGATGCATTTCTCTCACTTATAATATAATCTACTAATTTTTAAGTAGTTTTAATCGTACCGCGAAATTCACTGTAATTTAAGTATCGTGTTGGTGGTAGATAATTAAAAAAGCAAATGGTCTATCGCGTAAGTTAAAATGGAATGGCACTGCGCCAAATATAGTCTAGACGCTAGCCCATGTCAGGTGTGAAGTTTTATGTTCCCTAAGTTATATTGCGGATCTTTGTTAAACACCTCTAGGAGTATTAAAAAAATGATCACATGGTCCAGATCATGGTCGTTTAATCACCATATTTAAAAATGGCAGCCATATTGCGTATATCTCCGTATCCAGTACCCCGATTTAAATTTTTTAAATCTCATTTTACTCCTCATTGTGTAAAATGCAAACAACTAGTAGAGGATCAAATTCCTCTTACACTCAGCCACACTTTAACCAACGCTACTGTTATGGTAACTCAAATTACGCTACTAATTATGAGTTTCTATTGAGCCAACAAGCATACAACTTTACTCAACAGCAAATTCCGCAGTCACAACCGTGTTTAATGCCGCAAGCCGTATTCTACACGGCACCTTCACAAATAAATCCAGCACAACCTAACCTTGGATATTCCCAATCATATATAACGGAACCAACGAGTAATTTTACTTTTAACAATGCACAAGCACCGACCACAACTCTCTACAATACAACAAATCAAACACCTTACTGCACACAAACAATAGAAACATATTACCCACTAAATCAGAAATCAAAACTGCCAACTGAAAATAACAGAGGTCTAGATACGCAACCAGAAACTAACCAAGAAGAAGTAATTATTAAAATAAATGACTTCCAAGAAGTACGCTCAAGAAAAAAGAAAAGAGACCCAAACAGCCCCAACTCGCAGGAAAGAAAAGTGAAACCCAAACAAAATGTATATAATACACAGAACAAATTCCAAGCACTAGCAGCCCCTAAGCAGAATGCTAAATCTGATTCCTCTCAAGATAAGGCCGAAAATAATGGAGCAAATAAAAACTCAGAGACGATACCACCTTTTATAATACATCATATTACTAATCTAGCAGGAATACTGCAAATAGTTGAGACTGCAGTTCAAAAAACAGAGTATCATTATCAAATATTACAAGGTAATAAAATTAAATTGCAAATTAATAACGTAGAGAACTATAAGAAGGTGAGAACTGTACTCGACCAGAATAACGCTGCTCGTCGCACTTTTAGCTTAAAGCAAGAAAAATGTTACAGAATCGTGATTACAAACCTTTATCACACAACTGACTTAAAAGATATAAAGAACGCATTAATTGAAAAAGGTCACAAACTCAGAAATATTACAGCTTGTAAAAGCAGAGAATCGAAAACAAATAGAAATTTATTTTTTGTTGATCTTGAACCGCAAGAAAACAACAAACAAATCTTCAATGTACAGTATTTTTTAAATGCCAAAATAATAATTGAACCACCACACATAAAAAAAGTATAGTTCAATGCAAGCGGTGCCAATGCTATGGGCACACACCTAACTTTTGCACGCAACCTTATAGATGTGTCAAATGTGGAGCAAACCACGACACTAAAGATAAAGAAACAGCACCAGTATGTGCTCTTTGTAAAGGTAACCATCCTGCCAATTACAAAGGGTGCCAAGTCTAGAAAGAAATATTAGTAAGACGCAAACCCAACACCACAACTACACAAGGACAACACCAGAAAACGGTATCACCACTAACAGAGTTTCCCCCACTACAGAAAAAACACCAACAAATACCAACAATACAACATGAAAGCCTAACGCCATGGGTGCAGGATACAGATATTTCAATGAACAAAACTGTGCAACCGGGAGCACCTTTACAATCACATCCATATCTTAACCAAACACACAGCATGCAATTCATGCAAGATACAATCATAAATCAAAATAAAATCATAATAGACATTATGAACGAGGCCAGAGAACTGAGACAGGTAATCCAAAACGTATCTAAAGAAATTACACTGTTAAGAGAAAAAACACCAGTAATGGACCAGTATACAATTGTTACGTGGAACTCTAACGGCTTGACGCAACGTCGTCAAGAAGTAGAAGTATTCTTAAGCACATACCAAATAGATATACTACTAATTTCTGAATCACATTTCACTTACCGTACATATTTCAAAATTCCGGGATTTAGGATCTACGACACAAAGCATCCAAATGGGAATGCTAGAGGAGGCACTGCAATACTTATTAGACAAAATATAAAACATTATGAAGCAACTAAATATGAAACGGACTACCTTCAAGCAACTACAGTGATGGTAACGGACTGGAGAGATCCTCTGGCTGTGTCGGCAGTGTACTGCCTTCCAAGATATAGACCAAATAAAGATGGGTTTATTGCGTATTTATAAGCACTAGGAACAAGGTTTATTTCTGGCGGGGATTTTAACGCAAAGCATTACCCGATTGTGCACCCCTACAGGCAAAATTCTGCAAACTGTTACAGTCGAAAAACACTACAATACCGTATCAACAGGCAAACCTACCTACTGGCCGTCCGACCCGCAAAAAATACCCGATTGCATAGATATATTTATTACCAATGGTATCGCCAATACAAATATGATGGTGGATGAAAACTTTGACTTATGTTACGATCACTCGCCAGTTATCCTAACCCTGAGCTCATCTATTATACTAAAAACAAAAGCTCCGCAATTACATACGCACCTTACCAATTGGGATGAGTTTAGAGAGACATTAGATAAGAACCTTTCTTTAAATGTTTCTTTAAAAAGCAACGAGGATATCGAAAATGCTGTTGAAATCCTAACTATTGCCATACAAAACACGGCCTGGAATGCTACACCAACAGCACAAGCGCAACCAACCAAACGTTATCTTCCCGATGTGATCATGGATAAAATTGCTGATAAAAGAAGATTACCCAAGATATGGCAAACTAGACGCTACCCAGAAGAAAAACGTAGGTATAACAACGCCTGTAGAGAATTAAAGAAATTAATCAGCGATTACAAAAATGAAGCCTTTACGTGTTACCTTGAAGGTCTCACTGCAACGGAGGCTACTGACTATTCCTTGTGGAAGGCCATCAAACGCCTCAAACAACCTCAACAAACAATTCCTCCGATCCGCAGGAACGATGGAAGCTGGGCCAAGAGTGACTCTGAAAAGGCAGATGTTTTTGCAGAGCACCTAGGTAAAGTCTTCCAACCAAATGAAGCTATCTCAGCAATAGAACGTGACGAAATACAAAACCTCTTGGATGTACCCCTACAATTATCCTTGCCGATTAAATACCTCTCATATAACGAGGCCAGGAAAATGATTGAAGGCGTGAAAGACAAAAAAATCACCTGGGTATGATTTGATTACGGGACGTGTCCTAAAAGAGCTACCAAATAAAGGGACCACGCTGATAACACACATTTTTAGCGCCATACTAAGAACTGGCTACTTCCCTGCACAATGGAAGATAGCCAAGATTATCCTAATCTTAAAACCAGGAAAACCAACCTACGAAGTAACATCATACAGACCGATCAGTCTCTTGCCTATTTTAAGTAAATTATTCGAGAAGCTGTTAATGAAACGTCTAATGCCCATACTACACGAAACAAAAATAATACCGGAACATCAGTTCGGGTTTAGAAAGCAGCATTCGACGATCGAACAGGTACATCGTGTGGTACATTACATAACTGCAGCGTTCGAAGCAAAACAATATTGCCCTGCTATCTTTATCGATGTAAGTCAAGCATTTGATAAAGTATGGCACAAGGGACTTCTTTTGAAACTACAGCAATGTCTACCGAATACGTTTTATGTTATATTAAAATCATATCTACAAGAAAGATATTTCCTAGTCAAGCACGAAGAAGAGATGAAAAACTGGCAGAGTTAAAGCGGGAGTTCCCCAAGAAACCGTCATGGGACCCCTATTATATCTTATATTTACAGCTGACCTGCCCACTGACAACAATGCTATGTTTGCCACATTTGCCGATGATACGGCTATTTTAACTACCGATGAAAACCCAGTTAGGCCAGTACAAAAACTGCAAAACAGTTTGGATCATGCACAAGAATGGTTTAATAAATGGCACATAAAATTAAAAGAAACAAAGTCTGTATATGTTCCGTTCACAAAGCGAAGAGGCATATGTCCCCCTATTGCACTAAATGGAAAGGAAATACTACCATCTGACAGTGCTAAGTACTTGGGTATTCATATAGATAAGACTCTTACATAGCGAACTCATATCTGGAAAAAGCGACTACAACTGAATTTGAAATTTAAAAGCTACTACTGGCTGCTAGGCAGAAATTCGCAGCTTGGTCTGGACAACAAATTGTTAATATATAAAGTGATCTTTAAACCCGTTTGGCCTACGGAATCCAAATATGGGGGACAGCGTCAAATTCGAACATATCCATTCTAGAGAGATTCCAATCAAAGATATTACGGACCATCACCAACGCTCCACAGTTTATTACCAACGCTGAAATAAACATCGACCTTAAAATGAATACAATAAAAAGTGAAATAGTGCGCGTAAGTAAAAATACTTAGAGAAATTACAAATGCATCCGAATAGTCTAGCGTTAAATCTACTTGACAATAGTGAGGACAATTGCAGACTTAAGAGATATTATACCCTAGATTTAATTAGCAAATATACTTAACACTGTTAGACAGCGAACACATAATACCAAACTTCCTTCATTCTGTTATAGAAGATCTATTTTATATGTAATAGTTTAAGGCAAGCATTTCTATTGATTTAGTTAAGCAACTGAAAGTGTCATCACTGGATGATTACTTTGCATGTCATTTTTGCATTTAAAGAATTTACTTAATGCTAAGTAGCAGATTGTAAATAGTTAATCGCTGACAATAAAAAAATACTCCTTTTTTGGAGACAAACAAATCTTGTAATTACAAATTTTTTGGTAAATCCAACAGATATTGAGATACACTAAGGTTTTTTAAATTTTCAGCTCGCGAAGGAATTTAGACAGTACTCATTGCGTTTTTAGTGTAATTATATAATAACCCAGTATTCCTCTCTTTTTGTTACAGGTAGTGGATTAAACCAAGTGAAACAAGGTGAGTGACTCAGTGAAGATGGTTAATCCTAGGAAGAAACGTAGAGACGATGGAGAAGACATTAATTTGTGCATTTTGTTTCAAAAAATGAAACGTTCTTTACAATTGTGTTCAAGTAAAAATGGTATAAAAAACATAAAAAGTACTTCTTAACACATTGAGGACGATGGGTTGAAAAGCTTTGATGATGAAGAAAGCATAAAATATCACATGGCTTGCTACAGAGAGAGAGAAACCGAGCTGAAGACAAACGAGAAAAAGATGCCGAAGAATCTAGCCCGAAAGAGGAGGACAATACCGGCACCCAACACAAAGCCAGAAAAGTAGAACTCGATCTAGTGGGCTACAATATAAAACATGTGTATCCAATAAAAAGTAATAGGATACTCGAAACTGTGCCGTATTTGTGAGAAGTTTAGAGCAGCAACTACTTAGAGCCTCTCGGTTTTACCTTGATGCAGTTTTTCAGCGAGTAGGTAAATTGGAAGATGTAAACAGCGGTTTTGCTGCAGACGTCCACTGTCACAAAAACTGTATAAGGAAATATATTTTGAATTATCAGAGATATAGTGAAAAAGATGTGGCTGAAGAAACTGCTGAGGGCCTAAGAGAATCTTTGACATTTTTGGCTACACTTGAATTTGAAACCAGAGGATACCCAATTGCATACCTACGCAATAAATTCACCGCGAAATATTTGTACAGTGAAATGCGTATTTCAAATAGTAAGAAGAATAGTTTACTTATAGAACACTTTGGTGATAGTATTTATTTTACTTACGCAAAGGATCCTTCTGTATCACAAATTGTATTTTCAAATCAAATAACTTAACGACACTTGGAGCAGAAATTCGCAACTCTGATTCTATTAATGAATTTGCTGAAACCTTGCACAGTAAGATTAAAAGCTATGATTTTGGTTTAGAAAATACAGACTGTAACGCAAAAGATCTGTTTCAATCGTTTACAGCTGCAGAGAACAAAGTACCAAACTAATGGTCAAAATCTTGCTCAGCTATGTGTCTTTGCTACCAGACTTATCGCGAAGTACAGTTGAAATGTCTAGCAGTTTTCCAGATACTATTTTATCTAGTACACAATGGCACTAAGAGTACCCCATTGCACGTTGGATTGGCACAAACTATTCATGACATGACTCGCTCTAAATTGGTACTTAAGGTTATCAACATTCTTGGAATGACTGTTACTTATAACGCGTTAGAGAGATATACGTGGTACTTGCTTCAAGCAGTGTTTTGGAGCAATGCAAAAACTCTCATAAATAATTCTATTGAAGTATGTATCTTTGTAATATTTACAATATCAATTTTATTTAATTGTTTGTACCATGTTATAGATTTCTATCAGTGTTGTCCACTCCAACGTATTTGTTGAAGAGTACTTAGTAAACACTTTAATTCCACTGTTTTACCTTCACCCGAAAACACGCCATTGTTCCATTTGTTTCAAAACCACGCTATACTTCAGAAACTACGAGGTTGACCAAAAAATGTGTAATTACAATATTTGTTTGTCTTCAAAAAATGAGCAAAATAACCTTGAAAAAATAAAAATCGGACCATTAGGTACGGATATATACTTAAACAAAAAATCAAGCAATATGGCCGCCACCTTTAAATATGGCGACCAAACGACCATGATCTGAACCATGTGACCATTTTTTTTAATACTCCTATGGGGGTTTAACAAAACCTTGCAATAAAACGCGACATGCGCTAGCGCCCGCACTAATAAGGAATATGCAATACGTTGTTAGATACCCTTAATATAAAGATATTTTTGGATAATTTATTTGCTACAAAGTCAATAGGGCGTAACCAGTTTAGTGTGGGGTCTAAGTAAACTTTGGGAAATTTAGTCTTTTCTAGATTTTTAAAATGTACTGTACGCAAGGTAAATAGATTAGATAACTTGCATTCAAAGAAAGTCTTTGTCCCTATTTAGAAGCTAATGATTGTGAATTATTCATTTTATATAAGGGTGTTTGTATCTAAATCTGCGTTCACAAGACTAGTGTCATCGGCAAACAGTAGCAGGCGGGCACCTATTAAATCATTTATATAAATAAAAAGTGTATGTCCAAATACCGATATCTGCAGTACAACAAATATTAATTCTGATTGTCGACTCATTTACAAAGATAAGAAAGAAACATTAGACAACAATTTTGACTCAAACCATAATATTCCAATTTATTTATTAATAAATTTTGGTCGACACGATTAAAGACATTCGTTAAGTCACAAAATGTTGAGCCCAAATAAAAACCTTTCACCAGATTTTCCGAGATCATGTCACAAAACTTTCTAAAGTCACTTTCGAGTAAAGTACTACAAACGTTCTTGAAACTGATTCTATTACTAAGTGAACACAAAATATATATCTACGAAGACTGTTCTCTTAATTGTTAGTTATAAGAAGAATAGGGACTTTCTAGAGGAAATAACTTAAGTGTTTTTCAAACCATTCCCCTCGCTACAATACATTTGCACATTCCTTGAAACCACTTCTCAAAACAAGCAGAGAATTCAATTTTTGGAAGCTCGTCACACATGCTCTGCTTTTTTAATCTTTAGAACAATTAGCATTATCGTGATGTAATAAAATGCCACGCAAATCGGATTTCCGGCTATTACTACACAATCTGTCAGAGACTCAGAGACGTTACAGTTTTTCAATAGTATAAGAAAATTAATTAGTGCAAATAAATCACGAAGTCTGAGAAAAGCAGCAATCATTTTTTTGTTTGCACTTTTACCACATGACATAGCTTCACTTTCAAAAACCGAAGCACTTAATTGCCTAGTCTCGGGGTCATAATTATAGATCCAAGACCCTTACATCTAACTACATTAAACACACTAGAACGCGTGGCCAGCCTACGTCTGGCCCTGCCAGCGTAAAGAAACGGTTAACAATAAAAATGCTTGCTTAGGCTGGTGGCCAGCCGACGTCCGGCCTTGCCAGCGTTAACAATACAAATGCGGTCTCGCCATTTGTGCGCGCGCGCCACTTGCTAGTATGCAGGCCGTTCATGCTGCGTGTGCGCGCGCCACTTGCTTACGGTTATAATATAAGATGCAACTAGAAACTGTCAAAAGAATGAGTTGCAAATGTTTTCATTTTTATTGCCATCCAAGGCCCACTAGTAGCAATTAGCAGAAAAGACCTCATATATTACGACAACGATAAATAAGAAATTTTATGAAAGATTAACTACAACCTTCTTCTACTTTAATTCTCCAGCGTTAGCGAGAACAGTACCTAATCAATTGTAATCATACAAGGGAGGAAATGACATTTTAGTCCAGAGTTATGCATATGACACTTTTACATTTTATGATGAGACTATCTCTTGTATTCAGCTGTAATCAAAAATATTTAAATATGAAGATCAGAAGGCTAGTTGATTTATTATTAATCACATTGCCTCCCGTCTCTAATGGCAACGAACGTCAATGTATTATATTCCTTCCCACTGCCATTGGAAACCGCGGGAACCAAACGTATATTTTCGGGAAACCCCTAGCAGACGAAAGAAAATGTCACTTTCGTATAAAGGGAAAAAGGGATTTTCGAACTAAGCCCACAAAAAAGCCGAAGTTGCGCCAATTGGATTACTATGTAGTATTCTTTACAAAATATAAATAGAATTTTGCTGTCAAACAATTAATAAATCCACGGCTGCATCCTGTATACTTAGGTAAGTTACATATTTGCGCCATTCAGCCTCAATTTAGGCGTATTTAATAGTAGATCGTTATACAAGTTAGGAAAATTGAGTTTTTCAAAGTTTAATTTACGAGCGAACGATGCAAAGCGAGTGGATTAACTTTACACGAACATGGAAAAATCACTCTTATAACATATTCAGCGTGATATTTTTTTTAGTATCGTTACATAATCTCGCCAAAATGAATTTCGACATTTCTTCATATTCTAAAAAATATATATTTTTTAAATCGGCAGTGAAGAACGTCGAAATCGTCATTAAAATACGAAAAATCGGCAGTGAAGTAATCCATTGTTTTACAACTTTTTGCATGAGGCTGGGCGATAGGTAATCGTCAACCGACGTCAACATAACCTACCAAAGTTGGTTAAAATGTTGTAATTTCGCGATTTCTCGATTTAAAAAAACAATGTACCTCTCGGCACTGGAAGATCCTTTTTATCCCTCATGTAGTTTATTTGCTTTGGCCCTACGGACCTCGGCAACTAAACCCACATTCGTGATAAAAAAACTCAACGTCAGGGATAACATATGTGGGTATTAATATAAAAATAAAAGAAAAGTTAAACTTCTACGTCCCTATACTTTCTTACTGAAGAAACTTTGTTTATAGTTATATTAGGTTTAATCGGTTTATTATAACCTAAGGAATCTATGACCAATCGGTGTCCCATTCTTTTTGGGACATCCTGTATAATTGTTATCCTTGACTTTATTTACTTACATCTTACATCAAAACAAACTAAAAACGTTTGGTTTTGGTGAAAGGTGCATGTAGCTACAAGATTTAATTATTAAAAAACCTTCAATAGTGATAAAGCATGTAGGTTACTAGAGTTAACAAAACATAAAAATTAAGCATTTTTAGATTACGATTACGAATCTACACGACCTTAATGATAGTTACAATTCCAAGAAAGTTCTACTAAATACAACTATATGACAATAATTTCTATTGAAAGTAATTGCAAAAGTAATTGATGTTGTAGAATTACAATTATTAAGTAATTGTATTATTATTTCATGTGAGTAATTGAACTCTCTAGTAATTCAATTACTTTATTGGGTGATAATTGGTAATTAGTAATTAAGTACTTTTTTAAAGTAATTTTCCCAGATCTGAACAAAACTTAGTGTCTTGGAATGGCCTAGCATACAATCTGGCAAGAGAGCCAGTGTCATGGCCTGAACCAATAGACCACCTTGCTATTTTTCATTCTTAGGCCCTGAACACACGGCATTCCGTATTTCAGATTCGGAATGCGGGATACAGAATCTGAGTCTGTTCAGACACGGCGACTGAATCTCAGACGCGGGCCTTCAGTCACTTGCAGTGCCGTGCTGTTATGGACCTAGCATTGCTGTTTCTGTCGAATTAGTCTAGAAGTGCTGTATTTAAAGTCAGGAATTGGGCTCTACTAAGCTAATAAATTTTTCATTGTCAAATAATGTACATTATATGATCGTTGTATAGTAAAGAACGCCTTGCTTATTCGATTTAAATAGAAGTTGAAGAAAATCTGCTACGCCTATGACATGATATCATATGTTCTGGCTGGCAAAAGTAGGCGAGTCCAGGCCGTGGTACACGTGGACTCATATCCTCTATATGCTCCAATGGTAAATCGGTATCCGAGATACAGAATGTGTCGCCGGCGGCCGATTTTCCTTATCTCTCCATTTCGGCCGCCGGCGACAAATTCTGTATCTCGGATACCGATTTACCATTGGAGCATATAGAGGATATGAGTCCACGTGTACCACGGCCTGGACTCGCCTACTTTTGCCAGCCAGAACATATGATATCATATCATAGGCGTAGCAGATTTTCTGCAACTTCTATTTAAATCGAATAAGCAAGGCGTTCCTTACTATACAACGATCATAGAGCGTACATTATTTGACAATGAAAAGTTTATTAGCTTTGTAGAGCCCAATCCCTGACTTTAAATACAGCACGTCTAGACTAATTCGACAGAAACAAAGAACAGCAATGCTAGGTCCATAACAGCACGGAACTGCAAGTGACTGAAGGCCCGCGTCTGAGATTCAGTCGCCGTGTCTGAACAGACTCAGATTCTGTATCCCGCATACCGAATCTGGGAAGCGGAATCCCGTGTGTTCAGGGCCTTAGTGTCATTCGTACTAAAACCACGGTGCAGAACCGTGCACACTGTATATAGGTTGTAACAGCTAAGGAGTGCCAAGCGAATATCTCGATTATTTCAGAAGAGACGTATAAAATCAGTAACAAACTGCATAGGGACGTAGTTACCATAACCGGTTATCAGTATGTCAGTTCTGCTTCCGGCTTTACAGGAAATTGTATCAACTTCTGTTTCTCAAATCGCATAATACATTTTAGTTTACTTTATCTTTTAGAGATTTGTTTCCTCTAATTACATACACAATCTGTAACCCCTTATACAGTTTTACAGTAACAATATTAAATTATTATGTATAAACTTATATAACAATATTTTTTCCCCATTAAAAGACCTTATTAAGAGAGGGCAAATAAAATCTAGACATACTTGATGTTTTATAATATCCTGTTCAAAATCTAATCATTTAAAATACAGTAACAAAAACCACCTAAATATTCATTATACAGTGTGTCCAAGATAAGGAATGCCAGTATGGGGATCTCGTTAATAGTAAGAGATACAAATTTGGTTAAATAGTAACAAAAATTGTATAATTAAAGGACTAACAAAATGGCGCCTAGAAATTCTTGATATAATTTTTCGTTTTTGAGTTATCTTGAAAAACTGAATATTTGTATTTTCAATTCTATTTTTTCTGGTGTTAATATTAAAATTAGAACGAAACAGATACAACTTCATTACAGCAACTTTTAATTGACTTAACCATTAGGTTATCAATTTTTTATCCGACATTTCGTCTCCGAGTAACCATCTTTAACTTAATTTTTTTAAATACGGTCCTTATTTTCTGATGCCAAATCTTAGAAATCCTATTTATTTTGAATTTAACAATGTATCATACATTATGGTTTAATTACGTTTGGAGTCTCTTTTGACTATCATCAAGACATTTTTGGATACGGACCTGTGCCCTAAGGCATTTCAAACGTTTCAGAACATTTGGCGGTGGGGTACAATTAACGTCGCTCTCCTCTAAAGACTGGTCTATGAAGTAGAGTAACAAGACTACATTCAAAACATACAGACACACGACTTGGAGGTAGCACAACGGGCCCATTGAGGCCGCAGTGCGCGTGAACCTAGTTCACCCTCCACCAAGCAAAAAATCTTCACAACAACTCGTTTTTCTAACACTCGTATACGGATCTGCTTTTGACGATAATCGCGTTGTACATGTATTCCGTAATCAAAATTTAATTATTTACTAGCACAAGTATACGAGTTCTGCTACTGCTGGACAGCAACTGACATAAACAAATTATAAACAATTTAAAAAACCGAAGAGTAAACATTTAGATTTCAGTCTAATTCGTAACATTCGTAAATATCTTTTAGTGTATAATAACTTTTGAATAGAAAATTATAAAATATCACTTATGCCTACACTTTGTTTGTGCACAGCCCTCTCTTAATAAAGGTGTTTAACGTTTTTTTTTCTAAAAATATCACTATGTAAGGATATAATTATTTAATATGGTTGAATACAGAAAAAACAACCCATAAGAGGTAAGTTCAATTATAATGTATCACGCCATTTGAAAAACAAAGTTGATATCTTTTCTTGTAAAGCCGGAAGTAAAATTGACACACTGATAACTGGTGTTAATAGCTACGTTAGTCCTATTTTTATCTTATCCCCTCAAATAATAAAGATATTCACTTGGCAAACTTTAGCCGTTACACCCTCTATAATAATATTTACACAATAATTTAGAAAATATTAAATTACGTAGGTTAACAAGATTGTTGTTTGTTATAATACACATGACTTTAAAATAGAATTCTCACTTATAATACCATGAGTAGTCAAAGTTATGTCGACTATTTTTGCGGTGGTGTCACGAATGTCCATTGCGCTTAGTATCGATTAGGACGAGTGCGCTAGCACGAGTACTAATCTTAAGCGCAATGGACATGAGTAGTGATACCATGGCAAAAATATTCTACTTAACTTTGACTAAGAATGGTATTCGAGGGACTATTTAATGAACCAAACTACTTTTTCAAATTAGTTTTCAGTAAATCTAGCAACAAACTACGCAATTTCTATAGTAACAGAACACTAATATTGACTTTTTCTAATAAAAATAGCATTTGTTAAAAATAGTCAACAGTAATATCCCAAGTGCATTAAAATAGCCGATTAAATTGTGACGTGTTCTGTCAGAATGTTTTGCTAAGAAATATGTTAAGTAAATTTGCCGCTCAACAAGAATCCCGAGTGCGCAGCACGAGGGATTTTGGAGCGGAAAATTTACGAGATATATTTTTTCAGAGCAAAACATTCGGAAAGAAAATCGTCAAAATTTATTCAGGCTAGTTTACATGCACGCGGGATGTCCGGCGTGATTATTTCCTGAATAAATAGATAAAATTCAGTTAGTAAAGCACCTTTAATAATCATGTTAAAATTATGCACAAGCGATTAAATTTTGACACATATTTAACCGCGATTAAATTTTGACGTTTGAATTTTTGTCAGTGTTAAACTGACAGAAACCATAGTGATTACGCATTATTATGGATATGAAGGAAATAATCACTTGAATACCTTCTAGGAAGATATATCCACTGATATTTTTTTGATTGGTCAAGAAACGTCAGAATTCTGGATTTTCATTGGTTACTTTTTGACAGATGAAAGGTGAATTGAATAGTCTGATATATTTTCTTTTTGCTCATACTACAAAAATTAGAACGAAAAAGTTTGGCATGAAAATAGCAACAATTTGAGGAACATACTCCGTTGTAGTAGAAATAGTTTTTCAATAGTTCTCTCCATTAGCGAAAGCAATAAGGGCATATTCAGCAATTCCTTATGCTATATAAGGTAACAGTAACTAAAGTAGTGAACGCAAAGCAAACATAAATTTCATTTTATGTTTCAATGCTACAAACACATAACCAATATGAAACCAAAAATTTAAAACAAAAATGAATGGAAAATTAAACCCCATTCACTATGCACCACAAGTTGTTAAGCCTCACATGTCCGATGTGTAACACACTGTATAACGGCATTAGTCGATCTCTAATCTTCAGATATTTTTAATTGTACCTGTACTGAAACAAAAGTTGTTATAAATTTAATGAGAGTATATTAGGTACATTTGTGATTTGTTTTACAATTAATATCACTTTTGCTATATAAACTTATTATTACAATTATTTATCGGGTAATTATTATTTTGATTTTAGGAATACATACAAGTTTTACGCATAAGTAAGTACCTAGCATACTCAGATATGTTACAAAACTAAAATGTTACTAATATTGTTTTTTTTAATTTAAAATATTTGTCATGTTGTGATGTGGCAACAGTGGAAAGTGTTAATCTAAAATACTAGCAAATAAATTAATAAATAAAGTGTAAATGAATCAAAATTTAAAAATAAATCGGCAAGGACAAGAAAGCAGAAAGCCAAAAGACACCAGGCAAGAAAAATTACCGACGAAAACAAGTAAATAGGATACTGAAGAAGATCTTGAAGGTTAGAGTAAACAAACCACACAGGACATTATTTATACAAAAAGTATCCAAGTGCAACAGGCATCTACTGATACAGAAGAACAAAAGCCCAACGTGGCATATTACATACAAAAAATCATACAAATGATTTTTTTTAAGATGAAATCCAACCATTAAAGGATAAGATCAACACGAAACTAACAGCCCTGGGGAAATTCATAGCAACTACTAACACAAAACTAAATAAATATGAAAAGAACATAGAAGAGTTGGATAAAAACATGAGGAAAAAAACCTAGTATTCTATGTGATAGAAATAGAAAAGGAAACTAACTACAGAGAAATGGACGTAAAAATAGTAAACATAAAACCTAAAATGAAGCTGGACATCGAAGACAGACATATTGACTTCAACAGAGAACTAAATAAAAGAGATAGGAAAGGACCATTCATGGTTGGATTTACTACATATAGATGTAAACTAAGTGTATTAATAGAAAGAAAGAAACTACAAAACACAAATATCTGCATAGATGAAGACTACCGAAAAGAAGTGCTACAAGACCGAAAACTGTTGCAACCAAAACTCCTTGTAGCAAAGAAAGAAGGGAAACATGCTTACATCAAATACGAGAAGCTAGTAATAGATGAAAAAATAATCCAAAAACAACAAAACGAAAAAAGAAAATTAGAAGAAGCTGCAATAAACAATAAACCACACGGAAGTGAAAACGAATACGCTAGAGGGGAAGAAACGGACAATGCAGAGAAAGATGGAAGCGAAGATAAAGATGCAAGAGAAAGGGGGAAGAGAAATAAAAGGGGAAAACAGTCACAAAAAGAAACAGATCCAGATTACTAGAAGTATCAATGGAAAACCCAAACAAAAAAAAAGCAAAGCAAACGAAGAAACCTAGAACATCAACACCAACAAAAGAGAAGGGCAAGGTATTAGTACAAACCTTAATGGTACCAATAAAAGACAAGGCAGGAGAAGTAGATGGGTCAACAGGAAGGGGACCTACTAACCTAGCAAGCAAAACAAAATAGCAAAGAAAGAAGGCATCGGACACCACGATAACGAAAAAGGCAAGGGAAAAAGCAAATGAGAAAGAAAATAATAAAAACATAAAAGGAAAGCAGTCACAAATTAAAAACATAAAAACTGAAGTAAAAACAAGACAAAAAATAAGTCAGCTAAAAATTGCTACGTGGAACAAACACTAAAAGGGAAAGAGGAAGAACTAACAGAAGAACTGAAGATAATAATAATAATAATAATAAATTCTCTTTATTTTTAAAGTTGGCAAAGTTCGGCTAAGGCCGTTCTTCCACTTAACCAACTAATAATATAATGGTATTACACAAAATAATTTTAACATGTATCGCACAAGGATATAAAAATATAAACTAAAATTCAAAATTAGAGTAAACAATAACCAATAATCCATATGTCATGTAAATACTCAAGGCACGTATAATATATTAAAAAAAAAGCAGTTAAGGAAAAAATAAGGCAAATAATTGTTTTGATCAGGCTATAGTTAATGATTCAATAGGTATGTATGTAAATGTTTTTTGAATTGTTTCATTGAGTATTGTTTTATTTCATGTGGAATGCCATTGTAGGCGGTTACAGCATTGTACACAAAGGATCGCCGAAACATAGCTGTGGAGTGTTATGGAATGTTTAAACCTGAACAACGTAAGTTTAACCCCTGTAAATGTGTTCTTGTTATTAAATTATCAAACAGATAACTAGGATTTTGTTTTAGTAATATGGAATGTGTTAGACATGCAAGGTGATACAATCGTCTCTGTTCCATTTTGAGCCATTTGATATTATTGTAATAAGGAGTAATGTGTTGACGTCTGTTTATTTTTAACGCAAAACGAACACAACTATTTTGTAAAATTTGTATTCTCTTTTTAGTTTCAACATCAATACAGGGACCATAGACTACATCACAGTAATCAAACAATGATAAAATGAGAGCCTCTGATAATATCAATATTAAATCCTTTGACAGCAGGCTTTTTTGAGAATATAACATTTTCAATGTAGCATAGGCTCGTTGTAATACTTTATTAATATGCGTTTTAAATCTCAGATCTGTGTCAATTACTAAGCCCAAATTCCTGCATTCGGCAAGAACGGGCAATAGTTTGCCGTTCATTTTCACCTGAAAGTTTTGATCTTTGTCTTTGCCAAATAACATGACAAACGATTTCTTTGTATTGATTTTTAATTGCAATTTTGCTGAAAAATTAAATATAGAGTCTAAGTCACTGTTTAAGTTATTAATTATATGATCATTAGCATGAGGAAAAGAAAAAAGAAGCTGCGTATCATCAGCATAGCAGTGCATATCCACAAACTTAACTTTTTCGCAAAGGTCAGCGGTATATATACAAAACAGTAACGGTCCAAGCACACTCCCCTGAGGTACGCCCTTAACCACAGCAAGGGATGCCGATACTTTGGCATCTAATTTCACACTTTGTGTTCTATTGCTTAAATAGCTTTTTACAAATTTAATCGAATTTTGATCAAAATTATGATATTCCAGCTTAGCACAAAGGACCTCATGATTAATAGTATCAAATGCCTTGCTGTAGTCAAGTAAAACCAAGATTGAAGTTTTTCCTTTATCACATGCGTTAATAATTTCGTCGGTAATATGAAGTAAAGCGGTGGTCGTGCTGTGTTGGCGCCTAAAACCCGATTGTATGTTTGGTATTATATTGCATTTATCCAAATAACAACGGAATTGCAGGTCGACTATTTTTTCTAGTACTTTTGATAACGTTGGTAAGATACTTATGGGTCTAAGGTCATTATATTCTTTAGGATCTTTGTTCTTACACAACGGAGTTACAAGGGCTTCCTTCCAAACTTGAGGAACAACTGCATTAACAAGACAAAAATTGATTACATGTTCAAGGTGTTCAGATATAAGGGGAATGCATAATTTTATCATTTTTAAATTTATACAATCAACACCAATAGCATTCGATCTAAGCTGATTGATTATTTTATTAATTTCATCGGCCGTTGTTTGCTCAAACGAAAATGCATGTTTGGTGTTTTTTGATTTAGTTTTGTAATGTTCAATAATTTCATCAGTTTTAGGAAAATCAGGGAATGAGGTAGAATTAATAAAGTAATTGTTGATAGCTTCAACATCAGCTAGATTTTCGGGCACACGCGCTTCATATTTTTTATTAATATTAAGTGATTTAAGAGTTTTCCATAAAGTTTTAGATTGATTTTGCCTTGAAACGTATTCTATGAAAGCTTTTTTTCCCCTATTAATTGCGCCTGTTGTATAATTTCTTAGAGTGACATAATAATCCCTATCAGAAGGAAGCCCGGTCTTTTTTGCTTTAGTACGTGCTCGATCCCGCAATTTTATTATTTGCCTTACAACATCAGTCAACCACGGCGCAGGTGGTTTTCTTACTCGCACTGTTCTCAAAGGAGCATGCATGTCCATTACCTCTATTATTTGTTTGTTTAGAAAATTAAGCTTTGAATCAATGTCATTGTAATAATAAAGCATGAACCACGGCCTACTAACCAAGTCAGACGCAAAATCATCGTAAATAAAGTATTTATAATCACGAAATGTTATAATATTTGGTTTTGGCTTAACTGCTGTATAATCAAATTCGCAATAAGTTAGTCCATGGTCTGTAATTCCTTGCATATCGAACACATCACACGTAATAAAATTCTCTAGGTCTGAAATAAAAATTAAATCAATCGGGTTATTATACCTTGTAGGTTTATTTATTATCTGTTCGAAACCATACGATTTTGCTAGTGACTGCAACTTTTTAGTACTGTTATTTTCTTTATCAAACCAATTAATATTAAAATCACTTAAACATATAATTTTATCAAAGTGTATAATTGTATTAGATATAATATTTTCAAATTCGTTTAAAAAATCATTATTACTACCTCTTAATTTATATATTACACCCACAGCCACATTCAAGCGCCCAATTTTGAACGTAAACCAAAGTTGCTCCATAGTTATTGCGGATTGATAGATTTCGTATTTTACAAAATTATAGGACAAACTATCTCTTATATAAAACGCCACCCCACCACCACGGCCCTCCACACGATCATTTCTAATTAATTTATAGCCCGGTATATTATAATTATCATTGCTGTTATTAGGTTTTAACCACGTTTCCGTTACTCCAAGAATGTCATAACTATTTGCTAATACATGATCTGAAAATTCAGGAAAATTAGTACCAAAAGATTGAATATTTACATGACCCATTTTCATATTATAAATCTGAAAAGAAAATTCTTGTTACAAAGATATGAAAATTAAAGTTATTCGTATGACTAAATTCACAATCAAATTAATATTTATTTATTGCACCCTGCTACTATTGCCGCCTTTACTTCTTTGATATTTCACTAAAGTCTTTTGCGTTGTTTATGTATTTTATTGAATTGTTTATTTTGATACAAATTTTCCCATCTATTGTCCAAACGTTGTTGTTACCATATTGACTTATTGCTCGACGCAAAATATCAAGTCTGGTTTTTGTAAGATCTTCTCTTATTGAAAAAGCAGAGTTTTTGAGAAGTTTTTTATTTTTGAAAATTAAATTTCGACTTTTGTAGCTAATGAACTTAATAATCGTTGGTCTGTTTTTACCTTCAATTATTTTTCCTAGCCTATGGCAACGGTCTATATCTTCAGGTTTGATATTTATAGCGAGTTTATCTTTCATTAACGCTAACACCTTGTCCTCAGTGTTCTCATGTGGGGTTTCAGGAATGCCAAATATGCGCAAGTTGTTCCTTCTAGTATATTGCTCTAAGGTGTCCATCTCGCTAATGAGGAAGATACAAATATTGGGAGTACGTAAAGCTATGAAAAATGGACAAGGATACAAACAACTTAATGACTACACATTATACTACTCAGGAAGTGAAGGACAGAAAGAAAAAGATGGAGTCGGTATTATATTATGAGAAGAAATTAACCAAGTATAAGAACCTGGAACCCAATAACCTCAAGAATAATAGCAGTGGAAATAGAAATAGGAAATAAAATATTAATAATACAATCATACGCTCCAATACAAGGAACAAAAGAAAAATAATGGAAAAATACTAGGGATGTCGTACCCGGTCTAAAATCAAACCCGGGTACCCGAAAACAGTACCCGGGTACCCTCGGGTACCCGAAGATTTTACATTTTGCCTTATTATTTTCTGGCGAATGCAAATATTTCCATACAGGCGTTTTTTGTTATGACTTTTTTATGACATTGTTTTCTTGTTTGTTTGTACATAGGTACTTTTGTAGTTTTATGCAATGTTCAACCTCTATGCTCTACGCATTTTAACGCCGCGAATTTTAAACTGAACTAAGTTGAATTAGTAGGTACCTACTCGTCAATTCAAACTGCAAGTCGTCTGTCGTCATAAATATTTTCACATTTTCACCAAGTGCTATCATATTCAAGTACGTGACTTTTTATCCGAAATTGGTTTTTTTATCATCTTCTCCGAAAAAGGTTGACTGTCTGGACATTACATAATTTAGTAGTCGGGTACCCGGGTCCTGAAAATATACCCGGGTTGACTATTACCCGGGTCGGCCCGGGTACCCGGGTACCCGCCGACATCCCTAAAAAATACTACAGCAAACTACAAGAAACAGGCAACTACAGAGGAACAAATGAAAATATATTATTAATGGGAGACTACAGCGCCAGAATTGGAAAGAACAAAAATAGAGGCCTAGGAAGTATAGGAGAACTAGGAGAAGCAGAAAGAAATAGCAACGGAGAGAAACTACTACAATTTAGCATAGCAAACAACCTCAGAATAGGAAACTCATTCTATGAACAAGAAGTCAAATATACACAAAATAAATAAAAACGCCGAACTAAACACACAGTATAAATTAGTAACCGTAAAGATTAATATTAACCCCCCAGAAAAAGAAAACACAAAAACCTATAAAGTAACAACGATGAGAATGTTAAAAGACAGAGAAATAAGAGAAGATTATCAAAGTAGATTATAAGAGAAACTTAGTAAATGCGCGAACTTTTGCGTTTACATGATTACAGTTCATTTTGCACTTTTTACTTCAAATTCATGGTCAAACAAAGTTTGAACATATACGGACATTAGAAGTGGAAGCGATGGGAACGACGATAAACAAAATCAAAACCAAGACCATGCAAATACAACGAAATAAGGGATATGACATACAAGATTTCACATGCAAGGGAAAAAAGTTAGAATCCGTAACAAACTTTGAATATCTAGGATCGATCATAAGCAGCTACGGAAGGATAGAAACAGAAATAGCCAATAAAATAAAGAAAGCAACACATATACTACGCTATTAACCGGACGCCGTTAGGAAAAAAGAAAATAGGAAAGAAGACAAAGCTGCAAATATATAACACCATAGTAATCCCAACAATGACATATACAATAGAAATACTGCCTATACTAATAGAACAAAAAAGGAAGCTAACCGCAATAGAAATGAAATACCTGAGAAAGATACAAGGAGTAACAAAACTAGATGGAAAATAAAGCAATATATAAGGAACTTAAACAAGAACCAGTCACAATAAAGATAGAGAAAAAACAGCTCACATGGTTCGGACATGTTAGCAGAATGAACCCAGATAGTGAAACTGAACAATTCTTATATGCTAAACCAATAGGAAAGAAAACAGTGGGGAGACCGAGAAAAACACTAAACATCATAGAAGAATTAGCAATGAAACATGGCACAGCGCAAGATAAAATGAAGGAATTAGCAACCAATCGAAAAAATTGGAGGAGTTGGATAACAACCAAATAACTGACGCCATAATGGTAAAAGGGATTAGGGAAAGAAGAAGAAATATAAAAAAGGGCAATTATCTTTTATTTCGGATTATAGGTGGCAAGTGAACCAAGTTCAAGCACGTTTAGGCCCCACTGAAAGTCAGTTATATAGTGTTGCTACTCGGCTTCACAAACCAGTGTTCAGAGGACAACGGCATTAAATATATCCCGACAGCCAATGCTCTGCCAGTCAGTATCGACATCGATACAGTGGTGGTAAAAAAAGTTTTGCCTATTCACCAATTCAAACTGAGGACACACTTATTGCAAGCTTGTCACTTTACACTAATGTTTCTGTCCATACTGCAGAGAGATCATAAATATATTTGGTCGAGGACAACTATGATTCTGCTGCTTCTCTGGTGATTCGAGAGGTTGCACATTCCTAAACCGACAACAGTTGTACCGACCATCAGCAAGAAATATTCCTACACTTTCAATACAAATAAGATAACATCGAAAACATGTGCTAAAATTTCGAAACAGCGAAGTGCCTGTTTTAGAATGTCCAATTTTTCGTTAGCACATTTATCAGTCACGCAATTAAATTTTTCATATCAAGTGATAAAAGTTAATTATCGCATATTGGAAGCCAGAAGGGGTAATTGTAGAGTCAGGAGCCCCATTCTCCTCACTACTTTTCCCCTCCCACTTCCATGGAAACCACAATAAATAACGGCTAAGATGAGAAAATTTTATTGTGAAGAATTTTATTCTGCAAATGTTCCCCAATGTAGGGTAGATATTCTTTACAGAACAAAAGAAATACTAAATTTCCAAGTATCATGCAGGGCAAGTGAAACAATTTTTTGGCTCCGCTTAAATTGTTTCGCTAGTTATCCAACTATTTTAGGCCAACCTGTATATTTTTACTTGAGTTATAATCCGTTGTATTTCGAATTATTTCAAACTTTTAATCCGCTTATTTTGTACCGATTCTGGAAAATCCGAATTGCTCGATATCGCGACGCTCCAGCCTTCAGCTGTTTCTCGCTTGTGGGTCGTTCCGCGAACATTCTTTTTCTGCTTTTCGACGAGGCAACTAGCTTCCAAAAATACTTTGTGCGTGCTTATTACGCTACGACGATTAATTTCGTTTCTAAGGGCTGATAATCCGAATGAGGTACGATGGCGCTTTTCTGTTTATTTTTCCCATAGTAATTACCTTTTCTTTCGCTCTTAATTAATATTGTAAAACCGGAAAATCCGATCTGGGACGCCGCCGTGCTGCTCTAATTTTCGACTCCGCCGGATAATGTCCAGTCCTAATACTTCAACCTGGGAAGTGATTCAGCTTCGATCACGGGCCCATTAAGAGAATTCTTAGCTGTTTGGTATAGCAACCCCTGACCAGTTTTCCCGTCAGTGATTAGCGAGTGCCAGGAATTCAAGGTTAGTGCCGCCCTTGGCGGTAATCAGTATATTCAAAGCAGATGGTTGTCCCGGATTGATTTGGCTCGGCTATTTATAATTATTTCCCGTTAATTATATCTAATATTTGGAATTTCAATTCCGAATCCAACCACGGTCAAGATTTGCATTTACAATCAGTCATTACTTGATTATATAAATCAATTTAATTCGTGCCTTTTATTTGATATGTATCTGGATAGTATTATATTTAATCTTGCTCATTATTGAAGCTGTAATTTTGGTGTTTAATAGACCCTCTGTAAAGGGAGCATTCACGCGTTTTGAATTCAATAACCTGGGTAGAAAGGTTTAAATGAGAGTAATAAGCTTATTCCTTGAGTTATTTGGTAATTTTAATTAATTTGAGAACCTGAAAGGGGTTTTAATCTTTGTGCGTGTCGCAACCTGCGATATATTTACACTACTGTATTATGATAATTTGTTTGTGATTACATTACTTTCAATGGTTATTGTTGACTTTACAAGACGACTTATTTTTGATTATTAAATAAATGCTATTCGCTTGTAGTTATTATTTTAAATTATTTGAAATCTCTGGATTTCTGACGCCCAATTTTTTTTTAAGATATTGCAGGGATACAGCTGGTGATTAGAACTCACAACTTAATCGCCGAAATTTGAGTTAGCTCGACCATCGCGGTAAGTAAAGAATTTTCAGAGCTGCCGTGGTGTATAAACTGTAGGGGGGTTGATCTGCGATTTTTTTACTACTCGCAGGTCGGCTTCTTTATCGTTTCCCAAGAATATCTTATATAACCGAGAGATAGATATTCTATATTTATTACTTAGACTTGTAACGTTTCGCTCTGGTTTTAAATGCATTTTGTTATAATATATAATATTAGAGCATTTAAAACGCCGCAACAATAGGTTTGCAACAATCGGAAAGTTTCAGTTCGCGCTCGAGTCGCGTCAATTCCTCGCTGTGCGCAAACGAAACGAACGCGCACGTTGATACGAGAGTAGGGAACGCGATAAGCTATAAAACCAAATCGCGTAGCGAGCTCGAGGAGATTATCATCCCGACGGCGAAGACTCCACTTCTCGAAACTGATCTTCGGGCTCCCGCCGAGGACGGCCTCGTGCCGGCCCCGCTAAACCGACCTAAATTAAACAGGGCCTTCAGCCAAACTTAGACCAGAAACCGACCGGAAAATTTCGAAAATATTAACTCGATCTCCCCCAGGTACCGGCCTATATAAACGTATTTCTGGATTCGGACTGCGTTTATTAGGATTGATTTGTAAATTGAAAATAACAAGTTTGTTTCGCACAAATCTGGTATCGGATTGTGCAGATTTTATTCTTACAATTCCGTCGCGTTCGTCACGAGTGTTCACATACGAAATTAAGATTATATTTGGTTATCGAAATAACTTAGTTTCGTGGGCGAGCGGTCCAGGCGATCTCACAGAACAAATAAATCACAATTAAACTTGGCTGGAATATCGGCGAGTTTCAGTTGGGTTTATTCCGTAAGAATAAAACTAACATTCCAGTATAACAACGGAGAGCACTGAAATAGCAATAAACTCGAATCTAGTAAAGTCACGAAAGACCTGTTAAAGTACAGTTAATTTCAAGGGTACATCCGAGTACATTAAAGTAAAATCATTTTTGGATCACAGAATTGAAAATTACAAAACCAGTCCATTATTTTACGCGGGGTTAATTAAAGTATTGCAGAATTCAAAAGTAACCGACCTTGTTAAAATATCTTCGTTGTGTATATGACCTCCGCACGTGCCGGAGCGCAGATAACAGTAGAAAGAATTCAACCTCAGGTCAAAGGCTAAATGCACTTCCTGGTTATCACTAAAACGTGCACTTGCATAGATATTAACACAGATTAAACAACTCGTAGTTTCAATCAAGTCACTTTATAGTTGAAATAATTACAAAGCTCCCGTTTATTTACATTAGTACTAAACTGTCATTTTTAATTTGTTTTGGGATTACAGGACTGCCAACGTAAACGTGAGAACCCTCGATTTTCCAACAACCTGGCGTTGTGAACACCACGATCCTACACCGGTGTATGAAGGGCAGCCTACACATCCAGTAATTAACCAAGGATTCACGCAAAACAAATTATTTTGTACCTAATTCAATATATAATTTATTTTTAAGTTATTACATGTACATAATAGGTAATAAATGTTTCTGTTAAAACTTGTTCTTTTGAGTCGGTCAGAGTAATCAGGCCCTGGACCCAATATAAGCAGCTACCATTTACAAGGGCATATTTGATAATGCTATAGGGGCAATTTCCAAATTAAATATAAACCTGATATTATTACGAAGCCCCAGTTAGCATTGCAGACTACCTGACCTACGAAACGTTGTTCTGTCCAAAAATTGTTTGTTTTTCTACACACATCTTCTGAATATGAGTTAAATCAGACCATAAATACACATTTTCGTAAATATCTCAACTCCAGTGCCTGGTTGAGAATTTTGAAGAACGCTATTTTCCAACTAAGTAAAAATCACTCGGTATATCTGATAGGGGCTAAATAAGTTTGCAGACAAGCAAGAGTTATTGTCATAAAAAGTTTTTTTGAAAAATAAGAAATAATCATTTTTCCCATTTGATGCGACTTTTTGGCGGTCACTGTATATGTTAAAAATATCTTTTATGGCTAAATTGGACATATTGAACCAAGTACCTTGCTGTGTAGAGTTGGAAGATTTATGAGAATTTCCAATAACTCTACTCTTGCACAGCCACGTAACCATCTGAGATGTCTCTGCGCACAGTAATAGTACAGTCATTTGGTTCTAAAAAAAGAGGTTACCTGGAAAGTTTACCGGGAGTTTGGAAAATTGGTAATTTTATAGATTTTGATGTGCTCGTTCCGAATTTCAAGTTTGCCACCTCGTATCTTTGCCGCTCGCGCCGCCATATTGGAAAAATGACGCCTAAAAGCAGTTTTTTGACAATATCTCCTTTCTGACTCATTTCACGATAGAAACATTTATATACAAAATAAAACTAGAGAAAACTTCCTACAATTTATGTACTATCCTTTTTTACGTAAAATCAATAGTTTTGGCGTACGAGCGCCGCAAACCATTATACATCTACGCCAACCCGTAACAGTTAATTTTAACTGATTACTTTTGTGAATATGCGGAGCGATAGCGATCCCGATGATCACGAAAAACTGCTTCAGTAGCCATACTTTTTGACGAGACAATGATCCCAACTGTGTCACAAAATAAATTTCGGTCTGTGACGTTTCAATCAAGAACAGCGAAGCGAAGGAGAATGCGGTAAATTTTGGAATAGTGAATTTAATGTGGATTAGGCCAACTGGGGATACCACGATAAAAAAACGCGCCGCTTACTCTACCTCAAGGTGGTGTGGAAATGAGTTTTTTGGTCAAAACGCATGTTGAACTACACTTTGCGGCGCTCGTACGCCAAAACTATTGATTTTACGAAAAAAGGAATATTACATAAATTGTAGGAAATTTTCTCTAGTTGCATTTTGTATATAAATGTTTTTATCGTGAAATGAGTCGGAAAGGAGATATGGTCAAAAAACTGCTTTAGGCGGCATGTCTCCAAGATGGGGGGGGGGGGGGGGGGGCGAGCGGCAAAGGTACGAGGTGGCAAAGTTGAAATTCAGAAAGAGCACATCGAAATCTATAAAATTACCCATTTTCAAAGCTCCCCGAAAACTTTCCTGGTAAAACTACCAAATGACTGTACTATAAGGGTCATTTTTGATGCACATAAAACATGTACATAGGTTGTTTTAGCTATTAAATTAAGATTTGGCAAGTACTAAATAATTTCAATGTTAGGTTTTTTCAGAAACAATGTCAGACTGTACAGAATATAAGAGGTACTTGTATTCCGGCTATATCTACTGGGAGCCATCAGATAATTTTATAAATAAAATACTTGATGTATTCTGAATAATCTTTCAATATTACAAAATCAACAAAAATTTTCACTTATAATACCATGAGTAGTCAAAGTTATGTCGACTATTTTTGTGGCGGTGTCACGAATGTCCATTGCGCTTTGATAAGATTAGGATGAGTGCGCTAGCACGAGTCCTAATCCCAAGCGCAATGGACATGAGTAGTGATACCACCGCAAAAATAATCTACTTAACTTTGACTAAGAATGGTATTCGAGGGACTATTTAATGAACCAAACTACTTTTTCAAATTAGTTTTCAGTAAATCTAGCAACAAACTATGCAATTTCTATAGTAACAGAACACTAATATTGACTTTTTCTAATAAAAATCGCATTTGTTAAAAATAGTCACTTGAATACCTTCTAGGAAGATATATCCACTGATATTTTTTTGATTGGTCAAGAA